>PVKA01026898.1:12305-31268 GCA_004027165.1 Ctenomys sociabilis
TTGTTCATATCTTTTTTTTTTCTCTCTCTCTCTCTCTCTCTCTATATATATATATGGAGATCTTCCTTACTTTATTTTATTTTTTATCCATAATTTTTCTGAAGAACAAATAGCAATGAGACAGTTTCAAATCAAATTTTTAGAACAGATTCAATAATTGATACACTGTATATTGTTTTCCTAGTGGTTATTTCTTGTACAAGGTGCAGACAAGATATTCTGTTTACAAACACTATTAGAGCAGATGCCTCTATTTATTGAATTAAGAGACTGTAGCTTTATACCTATCCTTTTTAAGCTAAATTATAGTACAGTTTCAATAATTAATACTTTTTACAGTGTTATCTTCCTAGTGTTTAGCCATAGTACAAGAAGCAGACAGGATACCCTGTCCAAACACTATTAATGCAAATATTTATTCTTAGAGAATTATGCAAAAGTAGCTGCATATTTATCCTAAATGTTCTATATATATATATATATATATATATATATATATATATATATATATACAGAATGGTCTTTAATTTGTATACACTTTCGTTTCATTAGTCCTGTCAGAGATGGGTATTCTATTGTCATATAATTATTATAGTTGCTCGAATTCAGTGAAGCACTCCAACACAGTCCAGCATTTCACAATATTAGTGGGTTATCTGCAGAAGTTGTTGACTAGAACCATTTACAGCTCAGTATATTAGCATGGTTTTATTTTATAAACCTAGTTTTTATGTCTTTCTGTTGGATGGTTAAGACCGAGATAAAGCAAGAACTGTATAACAAGAAATGTAACTTTTGTACGTGATGAGGTCAGTCAAGTCTCCTCAGGGTTTATACTGTAACCTGTACCTCACTTTGTTTATCATTTGTCACTTTCAGCCATGTGGATGAGTCACAGCCATTGTTTGACCAATGTGCTCTTTGTGAAAGCCTCTGTGAAAGTTTTCTTTCCATGTGACTCTCCTTAGGCACATTACACATCATCGATTTCATTCATCTATGGGACCATAATGTCCTTGATCAGAAAATTTGGGGTACAACTAAGATATTTTCTATCAAGTATTGATGTACTAAATTTTAATTTCTTACGGAATATGAGGAAGAAAGTTTTATAAAAATAGTACTATGCATATATTATTATATAGAAATTTAGAAATCTAACCATATACAGCATTGTAGCAGAATAGTCTTGTAACTTTATTTTCCTTTTGTCTTTTTTTCATTTATTATCAAAAAAGGAAAAAAAAAACTTTTACTCGTGAGACAGTTTTCTAATAATTGTTATGCTGTGACAGAAAGTATGTATTTAGCAGACACAATGGCAGGCATTCCAAGCATAACCTTTCTATTTCACATTGCTATCTTCAGTGAAGTTGTTTTGTTCACAGGTATCATCATATATAGATAGTTGGTTTGAGAATCCTACCATTTAATTACTACTTTCAAAACCCTCCTGATGTTTCTCAGGATCTTGGCTTGCCCATCTTGTGTTTACAGATATTATGGCTTTGTCCCTGTCCTGTTTCTCAGCTTTTGTCCTTACCCTCTCCTTGTTGCTCAATCCTCATGTTCTCGCTTTCATTTTAGTTATATCTTTCCATTTGTATTTCTTCTTTTGATTTTTTATACTAGGGAGAATATATGATATTTGCACTAATCGGTCTGGTTTATATCACTTATGAGTATATGTTCAAGTGTCATCAACATAAATATAAATGCTTCAAGTTTATCATTCCTTATGGCTGAGTAATATTCCTTGGTATAAAAATACCACATCTTTTTCAACCAATACTCATTTGATAGGCATCTTGGTTGTTTCCCAGATTTGGCTATCACAAATTGTGCAGCTATACACATAAGTATACATATATCACTACAGTCTGATGTTTTCAATTCCTCTGGGAAAATTTCCACTAGGAGGATAGTTGACTTGAATAGGATTTCCAAAACTAGTTTTGTGAGGAGTCTCCACACTAATCTCTATAATGGTGGCACCAGTCTACATGCCCATCAGCAGAGGAGAAGGGTTCAGTTTTCTCCACATCCTCTGCAGCATTTGTTGTTGGTTGATTTCTTTATGATAGCAATTTGTGCTGGAGTGAGATGGTATATCAGTGTTGTTTTAACTTGCATATCATGGATGGCTAGTGATCTGGAGCATGTGTTCATATATTTGTTTGCTTCTTTAATTTCATCCTCTGAGAAGTGTGTGTTCATCTCAGATGCCCATTTTTGGATTGGGGCTTTAAATTTGAGAGCCCTAATGTATTTTAGTTCTTTATATATTGTAGAGAGCAGAACTTTGTCTAAGTGTTTATTAGTTAAGATTTTTTTCAAAAGTTGTGGGTTGTGTTTTCACTTTGTTGATAATTTCTTTTGACCTGCAAAAACTTCTCAATAAGAGTTGATCCCAGTTGTTAATTCTTTCAAGTGTTCCTCATGCGAATACATGTTTGCTCATGAACTCTTTACCTACCCCTATGTCTTAAGAGTTCCTCCTACTTTCTCTTCCAGGAGATTGTTTCTGTTTTAATGTTAGATCTTTGATCCATTTTGACTTTAGCTTAGTGCATAGTGATAGCCTGGGTCAAGTTTTGATTTTCGGCATGTAGAAAGTCACTTTTTCAGCACTATTTGTTAAAGAGGCTACTTTCTTTCAGTAAACATGTTTGGAGCCTTTGTCGAATATCAAGTGGCTGAGTGTGTATGTAGAGGCCTCTGCATGTTCTAATCTATTCCATTGAACCTCAGGTATATTTCATTGCCAGTACCATGTTGATTTTATCACAGTAGCTCTGTAGTATAATTTCAAGTCAAGTTGTAATGCCCACTGTCTTGATTTTTTTGCTACGATTGCCTTTGCTGTTCTAGGTCTTTTCTGGTCCCAAATAAATTCCAGTAACTCTATCTTAGTCTGGGCGGTATTTTGGTGGCAGTTTGAAAGGGATTGCATTAAATCTGTACAACAATTTCGGGAGTATGGCCATCTTCATGATGTTGGTTCTTCCTATACAGAAGTAGGGAATTTCTTTCTGTTTTCTGAAATATTCCAAGATCTTAGGGTACTGTAAATTTTCTTGAAAAGCACTGGCTTCTTTAGAGGGTTTATATGATTTCTTTTGTTGTTTATTTTCAATTTCTTTGCACTGTGGTCAGATAATATGCTTGGGAAAATTTCTGTTTTCTTGCATATACTTAAGCATGACCTATGCACAATGATGTGATGTATTTTAGAAAATGACACATGTGAAGCTGAAAAAAATGTGTATTCATCTGTGGTTCGGTGGAGCACTGCATATGTCTACCAGGTCCATTTGTTCCAAGCTCTGGTTCAGTTCTGCAAATTCCATGCTATTTTTTTGCCTAGTTGACTTGTATTTTGAAAGAAAGGGGGAGTTAAGGTCTACTGTTAAGATTGGGGTCTTGGATATTAGATTTTTAATGTCCATTAAGATTTGTCTTATATAGTTGGGTGCTCTTGTGTATGGTACATACATATTTATGAGTGATACCTCTTCCTCTTGAATTTTTCCCCTAGCCAGTATATAGTTGTCTTCGTCATTCTGTTTGATCATTCTTGGTTTGAAGTTGAGACTGTCTGAGAACAGAATTTCTACCCCTGCATTTTTCTGAGGTGCTGGGGCATGTAGTATTGTTTTCCATTCTTTGACTTTAGGCCTATGAATGTCTTTTTGAGTTAAGTGTGTTTCTTGTATACAGTATATTGTTGGTCTGTGTTTCCTAATCTACTGTGCCAGTCTATTTGTCTTAATTGGTGAATTGAGTCCATTTACATTGATAGTTAAAATTGAAATGTGTTGACATGATTGTCATGTTATTTACCTGTTCATTCCTTTTTGTCATGTGTTTAATTGTTTGTTATATTTAGTGGGTTCCTTCCGTTCTTGTTCATGGAGTTCTGATCATTGTGGTCCCTGTCTAGAACATCGTTCAGTAACCTGTGTAAGGGTAGCTTTGTTATTATGAAATTCTTTGGTTGTTCTTTGTCATGGAAATATTTCACTTCTCCATCAAATTTGAAAGAGAGTTTTGCAGGGTATAATAGTCTGGGCTGGAATTTGTTTTCATAGTTGAAGAACTCTCTTCCATGCTGTCCTTGCCTTCGTAGTTTGTGAAGAGAAGTCAGCTGTAGTTCTGGATTTTCCTTTGAATGTGATTTGCTTGTTTTCTCTTGCGGGTTTCACTATATTATTCTTGTGCCATTTCCGGATTGTTGACTATTATATGTTTTGCTGTGTTTTTAGTTGGCTTGAAGTTATTTGACGTTCTATATGCTTCGGTTACCTGAATGTTGGATTGTTTCCTCATATTTGGGAAGTTTTCTGCTATTACTTCTGCCCATACTCTTTTTATATCATTTGTATTGACTCCTTCTTTCTCACTGATGCCCATTAGTCTCACCTTGTTCATCTGGCATCGTCTTTCAGGTGATGGATTATTTTTTCCTGAATCCTAGTTTTTTTTTTTTTTTTCAGAGTGTAACAAAATATATTTTCATGAGTAAAATTTCAAGTATGTCAAAGCATTTTGCATAGAAAATTTATAGACCACATTTATAATATAATGTGTTTAAGAAAAATTTAACAAAAAAATCTACTTGTTTAAGAACGTCAGCCTAATTTTCAAAAGCCTAATTTTAAATGAGTCTTTTTATGGCACATCACACCATAAACTTATTTATAAACACAGCAGGTAGATTTTTTGTGCCATAAGAATAGAAAAAATCCTACTTGTTTTTAAGAGATCCTTCCTTATCTTTTCACTAGCTGCACCAGAATCTTCAAGGTCTGAAACTCTGTCTTCACTTTCACTCAAACAGTTTTGTAGATTTCTGATTGAGATTTTACATTCTTCTACATCTCTTTGACTCGTAGGCTTGAGGCCTGAGATGGCATTTTGTTCCCTGTTTTTGTCATTTTTTTATAGCACTGACCTCTTACCTTTGGTGTAGATCTTTGGTGCAGTTACAATCTTAGCACATAATAAGATTTGAGTGCCTATCTATTAAGTTTGACAATATCCAGTTATGTCTGGCCTGGATCTTGTCATTATGTTAAGTTCCACTTTGTTGTAGCCTTTCTGGCACAATAGTGTGCCTGTGGTGCCCTTCTATTGTGCCCCTGACCCAAGGAGCACTGGGTTGTGCCGAAGCTCTCTCACACATTCACCGTCCTGTGCTGGGTTGGATCGGGACCTGGAATAGTCACAAAAGTTCTCACATGCTTGCAGGATTTCAAGGCAGGGCTTCAAGGAGTTGCAGGAGCTGCAGGGACACAGCAGAGAATCTCACTCATGCTGGTGCCTGAGGTTTGCTCTCAGGAGCTCTCGCTGATGGCACACTGTGAAGCCAGAAGTTCTCCCACACACTCCCCGTGCCAGGCTGGTTTGGATTGGGGTTGACAGAGTCTCAGAAGCTCTCACACACTTGACCTGTTAATATCTTTAGTTATATTGTCTTGGTTGCCTTCATTTTATGATTTTTTTTTCCCAAAGGTGGGAAAAACCATTGATTCTGTGCCAGATATGCTGAAAAAGATAGTAAAGAACACACAAAGTAATGTGTCCCATCCCCAAATGCCCGTTAGTCACACATGTATGCGTTTTTCACATCACATACGAGAATTTCCAGAGATGCTCCAGAAGGTGTATGCAAAGGAAAGGAAAACATTTTGAGGGGCTTTAATGGAGATGTGTCTTTGTGAAAAATGTTAAAAATTTATTCATTAATCATTTATTTCACAAGACATTCAACTTTGTTTTAAAATTTCATGTAATCATGTATTCATATGTACATATCAATAATAAAAGAAAAATAATGTACACTTTATCCAGTACACTTAATCTATTTTATGAGACTAATAGAATATCACAACGAAAATATTAAAACTGATACAGCATACTGATATTAACCATTTCTCCGTTTTTATAAATCAGCTTTTTACAATAGATGTATATGTGGCTTTACTCAATTTTACGTTTTCTGTATGCATGCTCATATATCCACCACAGCCAAAACATGGAACAGTTTTCTCATCATAATGATTCCTATTTGGAGTGGGAGTTCTTTTCAGTGTTTCCTGTACTGGTGATTGAACCGTTAGCCTTATAACTCATGGCTATCTCCAGGATTTTGTATTTTTAGCTATCTTTCTACTAGCATATGATCATGATACATTATAATTACCTTCATTATTTCATCTGTCCTGGGAGACTGGTACGCATGCACATTGTATCTTGTTCATTTTTACTCTCAATCGCCCAGTCTTCTACTCTCTACTGTCACCCATTCCATAGACACAGTTCACCTCTAAAATGTCTATCAACTTGTTTCTCAACAATTATTACAATATATTTTTCCTTAAATTATTATATTTTTGATTTTTCACATGACAAAGACTTTGTGATATTTACTTCTCTGCGACAGACTGATTTCACTTAGTATTATGTTCATGGGCTTCACTCATTTTCTACAAATGATTCAGATTTATCATTTTTATAGGTGAGTACCACTCAATAGATATATAGATAGGTAAATGGATAGACAGATGATAGATAGACAAATAGATGTTAGATAAATCGATCATACTTTTATTTATGTGTTGATGGACATATAGGCTGCTTCATCAATTGAGGTATGATAAACTATGCTATTATAAACATAGGTATGCATAAGTTATCATAAAATGATGGTTTTAGCTATAATATATTCTTTAATTTTGGAAAGGCTTCATTATACTTAGACCACACTTGAACATTTGATCCTTCTGCCTCAGCTTCCTAGGACTCTGAGATTATAAATGGGTATCACTATGCCCAGCTGCAGGTTGACTATTTAAGATACATGTGATCATATCTCTAGCCATTTGCAACCATTAATTTGAATTCTATTTCTAAAATCTTGCAATTTATAAAATTATTGATTAATAGAATAATGTAATATTTAACCTTCAAAATTATGTTTTTATCATGCCCCATAAATCCTTGGATTTTCTTCCAAGTCAGTGCTTGCACCAATTATTTATTATTTTTACACATTTACATAGACTTGCTTATTATAAAGAATCTTGCAAAGGAAACAGTTGAAGACATGCCATAGGGTGAGGCATGAGAAAAACCTGGAATCTTCCTGACACAAAGACATGCTGTGCTCCAGGAATTTCCTGTTCTCAACTACTTCATGACTTCTGGATGCTGCCCTTTTGAGTTTTTATGGAGGCATCACTACACAGGCATGATCGATCAAACCACGGGTCATTAGGTTCCTACTTGACAATGAGCCTCTCTTCCTTGAAGATGTATGTTGCAGGGATGGAAAGTAAAAGCTGAAAAGTTTTTACCCTTAAATTTCTGGTTTAACCCTGGTGGTGACTAGCCACAATCTAGAATTAATTATCTCCCATATTTTTCATTAATGTATATAAATTATGCAGATCAATGAGTTCATTTTGGCACATCTGGACAGCACATAATGTATTTGAATTACAACCATCACCCCGTTGTCCCCGCCTCCACTTTAGATTCACAAGGTCAGTGTGGGAGAGGGGCCAGTGTGCAGCCTGATCATGAATATGCTACCCATGACTCACACTTGTTTGTCTGCTTCCCCTGCATCTAATAATCTTCCATCCACTTTGTCCTCATCTCCAAATAAGATTTCACACATTTGGAAGTGCATACACATTCTGTGTGTCTTTCTGAATATGTCAGTAGCACTGCATGGTATGGGTGCAGCATGACATGCTCAATCTTTTAATTTTTACAGACGCTTGAAATACTGTTAGCTTGAGGACACAGTAAAGCTGCTTTGAATGTTTGCATATAAATGTTTATAAGAATATAAATTTACAGGTATCTGAGATAAATTTCCAAGACTTTAAATGCCAGATCATAAGATGGTTCTGTAAGAAACTACAGAATGGATTTTTATAGTGGCTGGACCATTTTTCACTCCCAGCAAAGTATAATCCACTGTTTCAATGCATTAATCCTGTTCTTCACATCCTAGACAGTATCTGGGATTGTCACAGTTTCAAAAGTCTATTCTGATAGGTATTTCAGTATTGATTTGCTTGTGAATATTCTCTTTTTCTAAAAAGAGCTCTGCTAACTGAGACCTAAAGCTTATATATTTTTTGTTTTTGTATTTTAAGGGCATTACAAATATTGTGCATATAAGCAGCACTCAAAAATAATTTTTGAATGAGTAAGTTAGTAAATAAATGAATAAAATAGCTTTAAGGAATAACACTTAAAAGTGTGATACATTAAATATTATATTTACACAAAAAGCAGAGCTTAAATATAAAATGCATATTATAATTAGAATGTGCTAGTACATAGATTTCCATTAAATTAGACTTCTTGAGTTTATTATTCCAATATTGTTGCTATTTAGTACTTAAATTTCTGAGGACATTCATTGCATTCTTGAGAATGTGGTTAAAAAATGGTCATTGAGAAGATACTAATATTGTTTCACATTGAAAAATTATTCCACATTAATCATTGTATTTTCTTTATATTTGAACTCTTTTCTGAAACTGAACATACTATAAATGAAGATTTTAGACAAGATAGCATCTCATAATGAGTAATTTCAGCAACATTTAACAATATTAACATTAATAAGATGTTCATTTCACTTTACAAAGAAGGTTAGTTATATTATCAGTACAAATTACTGTGATCTCCATACATAAAAAATTCTCACTATCAAGTGAGAAAATAGAATTTGTGTTTAGTATTCATTTTGTACAAAATACCTTTATTATCTGAAAATGTGAATTGGCATGGAGTAGGCAGTGAACCATCTGAACTCAAGGTTTCATTTCTTTTTAATTTAAAGGGGGAAGAAATATGAAAGACTCAAAATGAAATTACTTCATCAGAATTCACATTTGATTTTCATCATTTCAGCTACTCAGCTGCATCAATGCTCAACTGACTATACTCCCAGCTGCATTATTCAAGGAAGTTATTCAAAAAGGAATACTTGCAATGTGCGTTATATTGAGCAGTGAGCTAATTAAAAGAAATACACAGCTGGATGTGAAGAAGGCTTTGAACTTGATTGTAAAGTACTAAAAATGCTTGTTAGTTGAATTTTATTCCTTTGACTGCCATGTAAAAAAATTAGAGCACTTCACCAATGAATGAGTGCACCCTTATCACTTTGCTCTCTTCTTTCTGTCAGAGCTCAATCATGCACACTGTAAGGAGCATCTTGCTTTTCAAAGAGGTCTTCCTGCCCCAAAGTAACAATGTTAATGTGATGGCAAATCTGCCAGGAAGGTTGCATAACTTACTGTCAAGTGAAACCTTTACACTCAAAAGATAAATATTCTAAAAGCTCCATTCTTCACATTGAAAACCTTGTGAAATAGTTTTAGGTTAATTTTTTTCCTCATAAAATTTCAAATCTTAAGTTTTGATAAGATATGCAATGCCAGGCATGGGCCCCTGTTATCTAATGCAAAGGAAGTCAATGACAATGACAGAATCTAACCCAGAAGGGTAGATGGGTACTTCAATCTTAGTGGATAATGCTCAGCATAGCCCCTGGGGGGGGGAGGTGTATTTTTATGTGACATTAGTCACCTGAAGAAGTTGTATTCTTCTAGAAGGAGATGGGGCATTGGCTAGAGATAAAGAGACCTCTGGATCCACAGGCCCCAAACCTCCCAGAGTGCACAGTTAAAGATTAGAGGACAATCATCAGAGCTTGTCCTCTCCATGCTCAGATATACTACCTATATTGGTCGTACTGTCACTCATCTAGCAGACCACCATGTCCTTCCTCTATCCTCTCCTTGAACTCCCACACTGATGTTCATTTTTTAACCTTAATCCTTGATTCCTGCTATTATCAGTAAGTATCCACATACCTTCACACCAACACTATTTTTCTTAATACTCTCATGCTGAGAGAAATTGGTTAAGGTAACTCCTCTGAACTCTCTTGGAGTGTAAACTGGACTTTGATTCCAAGTTATCTCCTCAGCCTTTGTGCCAACACATTTGTGAACAATGCCAGGCACATTGCCTTTTCTTGCAATCAATTAATCAAACAATTCATCCCTCCATTGATCAATGTAAGTAGAGTGACCTGAATAAAACCTTGAATGTGGAAGCACCCACTGAATAACAGAATTCTAATCCTGCTTGGTTACTGACAAATAGCACAGCCAATGAATCTTCTGGATCCTCTGCAACATCCATTTCTTCAATAGCAAAAGTCTCAACCTTGCATGACCATCCGTTATTATTATCTTTTTATTCCGGAGGTAAGGTATTTGGTTGAAGACAATCTTCATTTGACTTTTCTGGCTTAGACAGTAAAAGGAATTTAGTGTAACAGAAAATGGCTGATCGCAGGGCTAGCGAGATAGCTCAGGAGACTAAGCACCTGCTTAGGCAAGCACAGGAACTGGGGTTCGATGCCAAGAACCACATGCCGTGCTGGCCCTTCCTTTGGGTACACTGTGTTGGCCACCAAAACCAAGTGTGGTGACACATGCCTGGAATCCCAGTGCTGGAGAGGCTGAAAACAGACGGATCTGTGAGACTCTGCCAGATAAATACATAAATAAAAGATTTTGAAAATTTCAAAACCTGCATTGAATGAGCTCATTCAGAAAATCTTTACATATCATATTCTTAAAAATTGTCATGGATATTCCCCAAATGGATGTGATTTGTGTAAAAGTTTCTATGGCTATTTTTTATGTTTTTTATTTTCTATGTTTTATTAGCATCCCTGATTAATTAAGGAATTAAACAATAAAATAATTACCTACATCTGATACTCTTTAACATGTACAAAGATTTATCATCAACGTTTTCACTTGGCTTTAACTAGATTTTTTTTTTTTTTGGTGGAACCAGGGATTGAACTAGAATTTTAAATGAGATTAATAATCCTTTTAAATGAGAATACGGTGAATAAAAATTATTTTTAAGTAGCTATGTGACTACAAGGAAACCAAGCAAGAAATGCAAACTGACTTAGTCTCACCCACTATTTTTCTATTGCACTATTCATTCAGGTATATTAATATTTTGTTTTGTTTTTGTGGTCCAGAGATTGAACTCAGGACCCTGTGCTTGCCAGGCAGGCCCTTATTCTACTGAGCTATCTCCCAGCCCCAATATTTTGTTTCTAACAGTAGTAAGACTTCTTTGGGAAAGGAATTTTGGGATATCGGAAATCAAACTCAGGGTCTTGCACTTGCTAAGCAGATACTGCACCCTGAATTGTATTCCTGCATCATTTTCGTCCAAATAATTAAGCTTAAAAAAAACTACAATATAACTATGTAACCCATATAGCTATAAATCCTTTCGTGCATTATTTATGGTTTATGTAAATTATTCTTGAGCTGATTTAGCATTTCATCCTGAACTTCTTCTGAGTGATATTTATGAATAATCTGAATCCTAGCATCCTTTATCTTCCATGTTTCACCCCAAGGCCAGTATCTATATTAGAATTTTGTAACTGGGAATTTACTTTCACATTCAGTGTAAATCCTCTCTTAAGATTTATTTCTTTTTAAAAAGTTAAATACATAGAGCTCTATTTAATTTAGGCCAGTCATTTATCTTTTTTGAGGCATTACTAAGGCCTGAGCTAATTCATTTTAAATGCCGATAAACAACTATCAAGTTTAACCACTCTTAAGTAAAGGAACGAAATACAAACCCCTTATTGCCTATGATTACATAAAATTGGAAAATATTTAGAAAAATGAAACATATATAATCTATGCAATTTTAGGGGCTATCTGAGACATATGTTGTCAGCAGCATAGCAGCCATGTGCAGAATATGACAGCGGCATATACTGATTCTTTTTAGGTCCGCTCAACAGCCCTTGATGCATTGCTATTTTCAGATTTAAAGAAATCAAACTGAAACAAAGAAGTCTGGGATATTTTCTTTCCCTTCATAGCAAGTGATGGAGGTGGTACTTGAACAGACATAGCTGGCACAGCCTACTGCTGGGACGACCTGCAGCTGCTGGACAGCTGACCCCTGTAATGATCATCTATTTATGGCTGAGCACCAGCTACAACCAAATCTCCACTTGCAACATTTCTCATTCACTTCTGATTTTGTGAAAGCTGGGGATTTCTTCCATCAGCATTCGCTGAGATGACATCTTTTCCTGATGCTCCATAAATGGTATCCCTTGCTCAATGTACTTTTTCTTAATCTGAAGGTACTTCATGGCTTTGTATGACTTGTGCTTTCAAAGCTTACAAGAAACCCAAACAAGAAAGCCTAAACAAGAATTCAGAGACTATCAACCAAATAAAGACATAGCATAATCACTACTCAGGTGACCTCTGAAGTATCTTTGACATCATAGATTAAAGAACTCTTTGCTGTTCTTTTTTGAGGCAGTGTCTTGCTGTTCGGTTCAAACTAGATCTATACTTGTTAGGTAGCATAGACCTGGCTCTAACCACAGTAGTGCCCCTACCTGCACCTCTAGCATGCTGGGATTACAGGTCCATGCCACAATTCAGCAAAATAATCTAGTTTTAAGAAACAATTTGTTTTCAAATATGGACAATAGAAATTTTAGAGGAAAGACTATAAAGCTCTGATGACTATGGGGAAAATTGCTATCTGAGATGGAGTCATGTGACTTGCAGTAGAATGGAAGGGATTGTTCCATTCCTTCCAAGTTAGTTCCTAGGAGGGAATTAATCAATCTCTTTAATTTGAGATGCTCTCAGTTACTGTAATTTAAAGTCACAACTCATTTTTCAATATGACTTATTGTATAAATAGAGTAAACTATTACCATTTTTAGATTATTAAATATTTCTCTAACAGCTTCCAAAAATCACATTACAAGAAGGAAATGCATTTTAAACTAGTTAAATATATACACCATATACTATATATGTGTGTTTACATATGTTTATGTATAGTGCATATACATGTTTACATAGTATGTATATATGTTTATATATTTTATGTATAATATGTATATGCCATATATATGTATCCTTCACAAACCATCAGATATCAGCATAGCATTGGACACTTCTTGCAGTTCTGATCATTTTTTTAAGCTGTTGTTATTTCAACAATACAGAGCATTCTCTGACCTTGAGAATGAGGTAACAATAAGACATGAAAAAAGTTCAAATTTAATCATGGACATATTTACAGAAATTGGTTTTAAAAAGCAGTAGTCCATAAGATAATTCTGCCCCTTCCTGAGTACGTGAGTGCTTTCTAGCATTGTTTCTCAACCTATTGGTATTTTGGAATATTTGGAATAGACATTTCCTTTTGGAGGATGACTAGCACTACCTCTGGCCTGGAATGCCAAGGGCATCTACCAAGTTTGAAGGCAGCTAGTCTCCACCAACACACTTGTAAGCTTCATTCTCCACAGTGAAAGTGTTAAGGTTTGTGAGACCTTCAGAGGAGATAACTGGGCCACAGGGGCACCACCCCAGGAGAAGATTAAAGTAATTCTTGCAGGTTCCTGTGGAGTGCGATGTTCTGACCAAGCGAGCCTGGCACTTCCCCACTTCCCTGCTCGGGAATCTCCTGCCGTCTTGCCTCTACCGCGCACCGCCAGCCCTGCTGTGATGCAGCAGGGACCTCACTAAGTGAGAGTGCCCAATCCAGCTTCTAGAACTCCAAGCCACATAAAGTTGTTTGTACAGTGCCTTAGCTTCAGCCTCAGGTATTGCTTTGCTCTCTTGATGGATTCCTTTTTCTTTCTTCTTCTTTACCTTTTTTTCTAACACTAGAGCTCAAACTGAGGGCCTTGAACTTGCTAAGCAAACACTCTACCCCATGCTGTATCTCTACCCTTTGTATTTCAACAAAAAATGGATAGAAACACAATTCCTCTACACCACAAGCTGAGATGGCCAGAAATTGTCTCCAGGCAGTGAAATGTCCTCCTAACACCAACTCACTGGTTCCCTGCACTAAGCTATGGAAACAGGAGGAGCAGGACTGAATGAAAGTCATTCATTGCATTTTATCCTAGTCTCATTTGTTCACATTGCAAGAAAACTTACAAGGAAAATGCAAGCTACAACATTTGCCTGTAAAGCCTGGGTACACACTTGACAACTCAATGACAGCTAAAGGGACACCAGTGCAATTCTGTCCCTCAAGGACTCAAAATTTTCCTATGCAAGAAGGAGTTCCTTATCCCTATTCATGATTCTTTCCCATAGGTCCATCACCAGAATTCCCCAGCTTGGGAGCTGAAGCACTATCTATGTTTGCCTGATTGTTCAAGGAGCCATTAAATTTCATAGCAGATAATTTTCTACAACAAAGTCTGTGTTGCTAATTTTTTTCTCTATTTTTAGGGTGAGGTCCACAGGGTGTACAGGGTCTCAGTGCTACATTGGACTTCTAGTGGTCCTCCTGTTCACAGGCTCCCAAGAGCTGGGATTGCAGGCGTGTGCCACCACGCCTAGTCTCAATCACTGTCTCAGTGTGCCCATGGGTGGGGCCAGCCTGGCAGGTCCAGAGATCAAGCCCTAGCCCCTGTGCCTGTCCTAAGCAGGTGCTTTATTCTGCTGAAATATTTGGCTGACATGAGCAATGATATTTTGAACTAAATAAAAATTTCATGTAACAATAAATCCTACTTTTAAAATGATATGAATTAAAAAATTGTCATACCATATTCATCAAAATAACATGTTTGTGAACATTTTTATTCATTTTGCTACTTACCATCATACTTAATATACTTGCCAGTGTTGAATTATAAATTCAGCTATATCTTCTTAAAGTTTTAATTAAAATTAATTTTAAGTGATCAATAAAAACAAAATTACCAAGATATTGGAGTAGCATGAGATTCCTGATATGGACACAGTTTTTACTTTCTGCTTGTCCATACTCCTTAAATATCTTCTTAGATGTATTGTACATAGCATTTTTTAATTTATTATTCCATTGAATTTTAAAAAGAATAGTACATATTATTAGCGTACAGCTTACTTTTCATTCTAGTATGTATGTACATATCTATTTAATTTGTTGTGGTTGTTTTCAAATGGTCTGTATGCAATTTTTCTCTGAGTTAAAATTATGGAGAAAAAGATCATGAAAAAAATATTATTCTCTCTATCTGAGTTTTCTACTTAGCAAGAGAATACAATGTATCAACAAGGAGAGATTTTTTTTTTCCTATGTAGGAATGTGAGATTTTGACAGCAGCACTAGTGCTTAAATGAACTATATGAAGTTGTCTTTCAAGTTTACTAAATAAAGGTAACTTTGCCTGACTATAAAAGCAGCATGTTGGAAATAAGGGCGTTCTCTTTTTTAACTTCCTTAAAACTGGTATTAAAATCAGAGAAGAATAAAGTTAAGTAAAAATATTAGGCCTCATTAATTCTTCCTCGACTAATTTAATACAATAGTATGTTTTCACTTGTCCTTCCTTCAAGGTCATCTGACTGTCTGTCTAGTACCAAACAACCACCTCGACCTCAAATTCCTTTTTGGTAATCCTTAGCCAAGTTCATCATTTATTTTAGCTTTCTCCCAGTTACTTCAACTTATATGTGGCCATGTGACTTACTTCAGTAAATGAGAGAAGTATATATACATATATATATATATATATATATATATATATATATATATATATATATATATATATATATATATATATAGATTTTCTCTAGAATATTTAAAAGCTGGGGTAATCACCACACACTCCTCTCTGTCAAGAAGCCAGCAATTTTCAAGATACTTGCTGTTGTATCCTGTGATCTGAAGTAAGATGTGAACATGAATGCTATGATGACCCTTGAGAGACATGTAGCTAAACCTTTCCTATTTCATTCACTGAAACATGAGATGAGTTGGTTTGCAACCACATCTCCTACAGTTAACTTTATTTCCTGTTGTGTATACAGGATGATCCACATGTCTTTAAAGTAAAGGATAAAGGATATTGCGCTCAATAGAACAGTTTTACACAGACAGGATCAGAATTCAATGATATATAGAGGCATTCAATAGAGGATATACATTGTCTCAGAGGCTACTCTGCCTGACTACACAAGAGACAAAGCTTTACTATGTTTCACAGGGGAGAACTGACAGAGCATTGCTATTACGTCACCTTTACTACCCCATGTGGTCCATGTAGGCAGTGATGATCCTCTCTGTCCTTGTAAATAATCAAGCTCAAGTTTTTAAGGATTTCTGAAAAACAGATTTCAGTGTAACTGACATGATTCCTATTTCTCAGCTCTTCATATTTCTGTGAAATAGCTTCCTTAAAGCATGTATTAAAATTGTTGTATGTAATTAGAAGTTTTACTAACTTTATCCATAACATTTGACAAATGGGTTAAGATCTCCTTTCTTTAACATGGCATTATCTCATGTAAGAGTCCACAACTAGAGCTAGAGTCTTCTTGAAAGCTTGAAATAAGTAGGCAAGTGGAAGTCAAGGGAATAAATTGTAGCCTTCCACTGGATGTAAAAAGGCAGCCACAAACTACCATTGTAGTAGAAGATTTGACCTTCAGTCACAGAACTGCCAATAAAAATGGTGCCAACCACCTGAATGAACTGGGAAATAGATCATTCTACACCCTCATTTAGAACTGTGCATGTCTTTGCCAACCCCATGGTGGTTTCCTGAAGAGATTATAAGTGGAGGAAACAGGTGAACTGTGCTTGACACATAACCTATGGGAGAGTGGAGATTAAGGAAGAGTATCTTTAGAAACTAGTAAGACTATGATATCTTTTTTTTTTAGGGACAAATATCTAACACAAGGCAATTTGTGTTTTTTATAGCTTGGCACCTTTGAAGCTGAACTCAACCTATCTTCTCTGTTGGTTGTTTGATACACAAGATAAGTTATTTCCTGTGGGTTGTCATCACCTACTGAATGAAGACGCACAGCTTAGTGTATGTGGCAAAAGGGAGCATTTCAACCTGGCCTTTGGGGCCAGGGAGATGGCTCAGTGGAATAAGTGCTTCCCTGGCAAGCGCAAGGGCCTGAGTTCAATCCCTGGTTCCACCAAAAAAAAAAAAAAAAAAAAAAAAAAAATTCAACCTGGCCTTTGACTTAACATTCCCTAAAATGTATACAGTTAAAAACATACAGAATTTTCATGCAAAACAATCAATATTTTTCTATTAACATGTATTATAGTTTGGGTCTATTTGCCACCCCCTCCAAAAAAGCCTCTTGTATTCATGGGGCAGGGACTGCCAGAGTTTGAGATTAACTCATGACCCACCGTGACTATGGGTCTTAGTACTCCTGGGATTATGGGTGAGATACTTCCCCCATCTTGGTGCAGATAGTTTGAATGTTACATAAGAGACACAGACTTCCTCTCTGTTACCATTTGTTGGTGCTGCTCCTCCATTTTGCCACTGCCATGAAAGGTTGTTGTCTGCCATGTGCCCCTCTGCCTTGGAGCCAGCGGAATATCTACTGAAACCTCCAGTAACTATGAGCTAAATAAACCTTTCCTTCCTTCACTTTGGGTATGAGGTGTTTGTACCAGCACCAGAGAGGACCAACTTAGACAATATAAATTTGATTTTATTTCATCAAAAGAAACTTTGCTTTTCCCACTAGGATAGTATGGAATTATTTTTCCCTCTTTCCCTAGACTAAAATTTTCTGAATCATGGTGAGGTTTTGAAGTGAAAGATGAGCTGGGTGTGGTTGCACATACCTGCCATCCCAGTAGTCTGGAGGCTGAAGCAGGAGGATCACTGCAAGTTCAAGACCAGCCTGGGATACAAAGTGAACTCATGTCCAGACTGAACAACATAGTGAGACCCTGTCTCACAACAGAAAAAGAAAATTGAAGTGAGAGATCAGTATACACTATAAAAATGAGTGTAGGATGAGGGAAATAACCCCACAGCCTAAGGGCCTGCCTGGCAAGCAAAAGGACCTGAGTGCAATCCCTGGTAGCACATGTCGTGCTGGCCCCAGAACTCTGCAAGTGCTATGCTACCCCCAACCAGGCATGGTGGTGCATGCCTATAATTCCAGCACTCAGGCTGAGGCAGGAGATCACTATGAATCTGAACTGTGTAGCGAGACCATGTATCAAATAAATAATTTTTTAAAATGAGTATACAGGCAAAGAAGCAAAACTACAGGCAATTGAAAATACCAAGAAAATGATTGAGGATATAGATGTGAAAATAAATTTAGTTTGAGTAAAGCCACACAAACCTACAAAATACTGGTGATTATACTGATAATGCAGTGAAAAAACAGGCTTTTACATTCAAAGACAATGAAGGTAACTACTACAAAGGAATGACACATTAAACTCAACGCATAGCTCAGTCCACAAGTACCTAGAACTAGAAATTTGCTGGATGCCAGACACCAAAGTCCTTTGCACTGGCTTATGGAAACCTAAGCAGATGCAGGAACCTTGTAGGGGACATGGAAAGGCCAGCTGTGGAAATCCTTTAGATACTTTTCACCTGTGGTAACAGTGACTAATCATCTATATTATTAATTCAAACTAGTAGTTCTCATTCTTATCTGAGTATTAGAATCTCCTAGGAAGCTTTGAAAAACTGATATGTTAAGGGGCTAACAGGTTAGTGAAATAATTTCTGGAACTAAATTCTCAGCAACCTTTACGTATATGCAGAGAACGATCATATGTAGTTGGGACTGAACAAGTCCGCATTAGTCTACGCATGTAGCTTGCTAAAGAAGTCTTCCTGTTATACTTGTAGATTTTGGGATTATATATTTAACATGATTAATTCATCAAATATACATACTTACTGGTAAAAATTGAGGTCTTCACATTTTGCTCTTTCATTACTTTAATTTCCTAAATGTACAAATCCTAATTTGTGCATTTGTGCCATCACATTTTTTTTTCATTTTTATAAAGTTTTATTTTAGAGAAAAAGAAAACACAAAA
>PVKA01026899.1:5950-31264 GCA_004027165.1 Ctenomys sociabilis
TTTTTTTTTTTTTTTTCTTTTTTTTTGGATGGAACCAGGAATTGGACTCAGGCCCTTGTGCTTGACAGGGGAGTGCTTATTCCACTGAGCCATATCCCCGGCCCCTTACAAATACTTTCAATGGAGGTTTTTAATCTCTTGGATTTTTGTTTGCATCTATTTCATGGATTCTATTTTTAAAACTCTGTTGGACATTTTTTTTTTTGTTTGTTTTCGTCACTTTTATAAGCTCACCTGTTCTTTGATCTGTATCTTCTCTAATTTCTTTGAGAAAGAACCATTTCTTCTTATACCTGAGAGATTATTTCCTCTATAGCTAGTTCCACTTGGTGTTTCACTTTTGTTGCTACCATTTCAGAAATTTCCAGTGCTTTATTTCCAATTTTGTCTGTCTTGTGCTCCAGGCTTGTCTTGTGTGGGCTGAGTTTCTGGGGTTGCATTTCTGTGTCTTTCATTTTTGATTTTTTCTTTTTTATTTTGTTTTCTATGTTGACTCATGCCAGTTTATTATGATATATATCTTTTTTTTTTTTTTTTCGGTGGAACCAGGGATTGAACTCAGGACCTTGGCGTTGGCCAGGAAAGCTCTTATTCTACTGAGCCACCTTCCTAGCCCTATGATATATGTCTTTATCAGTAGTATCAAGGCTTCTATAAGAGAAGTTGTTCTTCAGCATTGTCCTCTAGACATAGCTGATTCTTTATAGCTCTGCAAAGAACCTATCTTGCCAATTTTTTTTCTTTCTTTTTTCTTTTTCTTTTTTTTTGGGGGGGGGGAACCAGGGATTAACTCAGGCCCTTGAACTTGCCAGGGAAGTGCCTATTCTACTGAGCCATCCCCTCAAAAAGTTTGTAAAGAATGCAAGGTTACAATTCGACTCAGCACTCAGTCCTTTAGTACTGGGCTATGATGACGAGTATGACCCATTACAATCACATCATTATTATATAGTGGAAAAGAACCAACTTTGAGAAGTATGGCATCTTAGCTAAAGTAGTACAGTTAGTGACAACAATATTTTAATTGCAGTGTGGCTACTGGCAAACTATTGTAAACATTAACCTGTTATCTCTAATTACAGGAGCACATTCTATAGACATGTAATAAAATAAAATATACACTATATACTTGTATGCAGCGATTTTCCCCTTAGTGAAGTGATTGGGTCCTTTTGTGAGGGTTAGGGGAGTTAGGATAAAGTGATAACTGAGACCAATCGGTTCAGTCAAGGTGGAGATCATAGAATTATCACTGAAACTTTGGGAAACTGGAAAACACAGGAAGGAAAGAATGAAATAGAATGTGAAGAAGTAATCAGAAAGCAAAGTAAAATAAGCACTTGCTCACAAGAACAAGGTCCTGAGTTCAATCCCCAGTGCTGAAAAAAAGAAAGCAAAGAGACTACATGTACTCACTTGACAGTTTAAATTGAAAAAGCAGTTCAGGAAAAAGAGTAAGATGATCAGTAACAGAAAATGAAAATGATAGGCAAGAAACCTAAACAGAAAAAAAAAAACCAAAGAAAGAGAAGGTGCATGGAAAAGAAAAGAAAAAAGAAAACAAAGAAAAAACGTAGACTCTAAAAGTGAGGAGAGAAAGGAAATGAAATCTAAAACCCAAAACAACCACAAAATAAAAGAGAACAAGACAACTTTCAACCAGAAATGAAAGGGGTAGCATACCAGAAAAGTAAGGGGAAATAAAGTATTAAAATACCTCTGGTGTTTACAGTTCTATGATTGTGTCCACATCAGAACCTGGAAATTGGCTGTGTACTCCAGCCACGTTTCCCTAGAGGTTGTGCTGGGTGTGGAGCTGATCTTGGCCTCTTGATGTGGATGCTAAAGCTGGTTTCTACTGGACAGCCCAACTTTTGGTTCCTTTGTACAACTTCAGATACTTCTATGCTATGCATCTTGCTGAAATACACTGCAGTCCCAGGACCCTAGGTGTTAGGGTTCTGGTCTGTTTGCCTGCCAAAGGCATATGGGGTGATTTCGTTTTAAACATGAACATCAAACCATTTTTTCAGAAGAAAAGCACAGTTGTACTTCAATAGTGTAATAAGATGACTGCTGAAAAACAAATGACAATAAAATGTATCAGTCTCATAGATGCTAAGGTACTGCATATCTGTCTCATGTTTACCTCAGCTGTCATTCAAAGAAATATTTACCAGAGCCAATGTAAGACGGAAACTAGTTTATAATACTACAGATAGCAAGATGTATAAATCCTGTTTAAAATGTCTTTCTACAAAATTGTCACAGTAGCCCTTGTTTTCCAAATTTCTCATCTTTCTCCTCACTATTCCATGGTCAACGAGATAGCTCAGTGGACTGAGTACCTGCTTAGGCAAGTGGAGGGACCGGGCTTCGATCCCTGGCATCACAGGCTGTGCGGATCTCACCCCGGGCATGCTGAGCCAGCCACCGAGATTGGGTGTGGTGGCACACTCCTGTCATCCTAGGGTTGGGGAGACTGAAAACAGGAGCGTCACTATGAATCTGAGCTGCATAGTGAGATCCTGTAAAATTACATTAAAAAATAAAATAGACGAATCTGATATTTATGAATCATACATCACAAAGACAATCTCAAGACCAGCACAACAAATATGGATGATAAAGTAGCCCAAGGGGGCACTGACTCAGAAGGAGTGTGTTTATTGTGCTGGCTGACACATCATGTGACATGTTCTAGAGGAAACATTCTGTTTGCACTAACTCCTCGTAGAGGTGGCTGGTAATCTGGTGAGCAAGCAATTGTCCTCAAAACTTCAGTAACAGTATTTTCACAGAATGAATGTGAAGAGTGAAAAGGAGTGCCCTCCATCGGAGATGAGTGTATGCTTCTCAGATAAGTGCAGCTGGCTAGTAAATGCAAATTAACATAGTGAGATTCTGTCTCACTCCAGAAAGAATGGCTATCATCAAGAAGTCAACCAATAGCAAATGTTGGAGGGGCTGTGGGGAAAAGGAGCCCTTCTTCATTGTTGGTAAGAGTGCAGACTGGCAAAACCACTATGGAAATCAGTGTGGACATTCCTCAAAAACCCACCACTGCAATTCTCATTCAACACAGCTATCCTGCTCCTAGGTATTTCCCCCCCCCACAAAACTGAAAACATCATACCATACCAAACATGGATATATGCATCCATGTTTATAGCAGCATAATTTGTGATAGCAAAATCTGGAAGAAACCGAAATGCCCATCAACTGAGGAATGGATGGAGAAGATGGAGTATTTTTACACAGTAGAGTATTATGAAGCTATAAAAAAGATATATCTGAAGCTTTTATTGGTAAGTGAATACAAATAGAGAACATACATTTAAGTAAATTCAATAAGACTTACATGTGCAAAAATTGTATCATTACCTTAGTGTGAGAAACTGCAAGAGAAAATAAAATCTGGAGCGTACCAGTAGATACTGAGAAAATGGAATGAACTTGTTCAAAAGGAAGGGATTACTGAGTTAAGGAGAAGGACAGGAGAGGGATGGGGGAAAGAGATCTATCTATGAATGTAAGCAGGATGGTCTGGAGAACTATTCTGTGCATGTCTGCTGGTCTATGGAAAGGAGCCGATAATCTTTAATTTGTTTTGTCTTTTTTTTTTCAATTCATTTTCCTTTTTCTGTCTTCTTACTTTCTTATGCATTTTTTTCTTTCTCCTTCCAACTTTGCATGCGTATATCTGGCAATAAGAATAACTAATTTGAAGGTAACAGCATTCAATACAAGAAATACTGTGAAATTCATATTATTTTATTTAGCAAACTTCTGTATCATTTTTTCTGTTTTTAATATTATTTTGTGTGCTCTTTAAAAAAGAAAAGAAAGAAAAGATGTGCCTTTAGTCACATTGCAATTATAACTGAAAGCAAAAATTTAATTGAAATGAGTATATTATTAACTAATTTACATACCTCATTAGGTAAGTTTCCATAAACAAACAAAACAATTGGATTAATTTTGAAATGAGTTTCTGAAAGCTGATGCTATTGAAATTCCTTCCCACTCACTGGACATTTGGAAGCATGGGTACACGGAAGATCATTATTTGAGGGATTGACAAAGGATTATCGCACTGAAAAGTGAACAAAAGGCAGTTCCTCTGCAGTGCACCAGCAAACAAGGGCATTTAGGAAGAAACATTGTTCCCTCCACGGCAAGCATTTCGGTTGTATGACTAACAAAGCACCGGGCACTGTCACAGATCTTGAGAGTACGCTTCAATTCTAAAAGCAGGGATCACATTCTTAGTATCTTAAAGAAACACAACTGGTTATTGTTAAGACACAACATTCACAAAATTGGTTTTCTATGAGAGAGCATAATAAGGAATGTGCTTTTTATAATAGTGGGCTTTTTTGGTTCAACACGTAACAAAATGTTCCCACTGCAGTAATAAGCCTGGCAAGGGGAGTCTTGGACATTATTAATACATTTATTGCCATTCTGTGGAAGAGAATTCTAAGGCCTAGAAAGCAGCAATTCACATACCCACTCATTGTCAAAGCCACAACTCAAACCCAAGTCTGACTAGATTTTTAGCTTTACACACTTGGACTCTAGAACCAAAGCAATTTGGTAAGATCAAGGTAGCAAGTCGTTGGAAGCCCTGCTAGGGAGCTGTTTTGATTTGCAATCCTGATTGCTGTGCCAGTTTGCGTTGTGAGGTAGCCCACTCCGACTTCACACAGGCACAGCTAATCAGTCCAAATTGTAAACGCTGCAATTTCAGGTGAGGGAAAAAAAGACATGGTCATAGCGCAGGAAGGCTTTTTTCTTGATTCCAAATTATCTTTCTGTGGAAAATCAGCCATGTAGCCCGACAGCTGGTTTTGTGGAATGGCATGCAGAAACACCTTCCACTTACAACATAGTTGGACAAAATGATAGTAGGATATTGGGGGTTTGGATGACAATGGCTACATGGCATTTGTTCAGGGCCAGATCTCTTCAGGGCAACAACAGGAAGAAGGATTTGTATGCATGGATTCTCCACTCACTCAGCAGATGCAGAAGCCTTTGCCTTCCACGTGATCTTTCAGGGAATGTGCTGCTGTTCACCCCTGCCCTGAGCCAGACTCACCACCCCGGATGGCTCTAAAATAGGGTATGTTAGCTAGCGAGAGCTAAAGATCTTGTTCAAGACATTCCTTTCATGTGCCTGCCTTGCCTATCTTCAGGCTTGTCCTGTATCTCACTAAAAACGACTCTTTTCATTGCTTTGCTTTGAATCTTAAAATGAAGGTCTCCCCACCAAAAAAACAAAAACAAAACAAAACAAAAACCCTAACAAATAAAAAAAAAACCCTGATGGTTGTATCCATTATCCGTTTTAGTAATCCTGCATTAACCATAGGAAAAAATCAAGACTCCACTGGATAACTCTGCAACTTTCTTTGTCACTGCAGTCTGTCTCTTCATAAAGCTCTGTCTCACCTCCAAGCAAAGCTGCCCTCATTTGATGAAGTACACTCTCATCTCAAATTCTACAAAAGCATGTGCCTTCTTATAACATGGACCCAAGCATTCTTTTCAAAGTCAGAAGCCTTTGTTCATATCCCCACAGTGATTGAGAACTACCTCTGTTAGAGCTTTTATTATATACACTTCCTGTTTGGGACATTCACACAACTATCTTTGCGCTACAGTGTGAAATCTTTGCAGAGACTGTTCCTAGTTTCTGAGTCAGTATGGATTTTCACTGACAAATTATCTTGAGTTTTATGAGTATTACATCTTAGCACAGAAGTGCTGGACACAAATATAAAGAAAGAGGAACTTGTGAAAAGCAGGAAGAGCAAACAGCTTGACAGTTTCAAGTCTTCCCTTTGTGCAGTGGGAGAAGCCTAGAAGACTGTTATCTTTTTTTAAATGTATTTGGTTGTTAGAGGGTCTCACTGTACAGTTCAGACTCATCATTATCCTCCTACTTTCAGCCTCCCCAGAGCTGTGATTACAGGCATACACTGCTATTCCCTGGGGTACACTACTACTCCCTGACTCTTAGCTGGCTCAATATGCCTTGGGTGTGGAACTGTCATGCCTGGGGATTGAACCGCAGTTTCTGCTCTTTCCTAAAGCTTGCCTTTGCAGGTACTTTAGTCCACTGAGCTACCTTGCTGGCCCCCAAAAACTCTATCTTCTTGTACTTTTGCAAGGAAATTATCAAAGGCAGATTAGATGAATGGGATTAATATATTAGTGGGAAGGATGCTGAGTCGTGCACAGGCTTTTTTTTTTCTTTAATAAGCAGCTTATGCTAAAGACTAGGCTTGCAAACTCTACTAGGAAAACAACTTTCTTCTACCTAAACATCCTTGCTAAGCCTTTTACAAAAGGGCAGGATACACTTGTGATATAATGTATTTAAACACTGACCCACAAAGGGGATATTTTCATCTTTAAAGTGCTCACCTCAGCTCACTGAAAGACCAGACACTTCCCCATGTCATGCTGCACTGTTGTTAGGTATGTAACCCACCCTACAAGGTTTCCAAGCAAAGCAGGTTGTAAGGGATGACACTTGTACGTTATTCAGAGAATAATCTCTTCATAATTTCCAGACAGAATTTCATCATTAAGTGCCCAGGCTCAGATTCATGTTGGTGAGAAGACAATTTGACATTTAAACTTCTTTTCCTATTTAAGGGATTCATTACAGCTTGTCAGCTGAGATAAAAATGTGACACGATGTGACCTTTCTTTCAAGTATGAACTGTGCTGCTCTATGAGATGAACTGAGAAAGTACTTGTGGTTAGGTTTTCTTGTACTTGTTACTGTTTTATATTTATTTTACTTTTATACACATGTTCCTAAGTGATGTTTGAAATGAGAGTAAGGGCAAAGAATTCACAAGATGCTATTGCTTCAAATATACTGCAAAACTGTTAAAGAATTCATTTTACCCTAGTTCAGTTACTGTTTATAGCTCCACAAGTTTATTTTTCTCTGAACCTTGCTTTTAGCAACAATAATTACATATTACCTCGATTTAACTTCCTCCCATAACTGTACATTTGAATCAATAAAATAAAATAGTAAGCTTCTTATACTTGTTCATTATTACATTACAGTTATGTTTTTACTGAAATAAGAATATTGTTCCTTGGGACCTTTTCCATTGAAAATGAAATTCTGTATGAATGTACACTTGGGCTGGGGAGATAGCTTGATGGTCTAAGTGCCTGCCTGGCAAGCGCAAGGACCTGGGTTGGATCTCAGGTATTGCATATAATAGTGCCAGCCCTGGATCCGGGCACACCATGTTGGGCTGAGTGGTACATGCCCTTAATCCCCTTGTTGTGGAGCCTGAGACAGGAAGATCACTATGAGTCTGAACCTTGCATCAAATAAATAAATGAATAAAATTTAAAAAAAATCATAAAATATAAATGATCTCTTGGGTACTTGTGTGTCCAAATATGGGCTCACATTTTTGAGAACCTACAATTTAAAAGGAGGATGTTCCATAAGTTTGTAACTTATTCATTAAAGTAATATTAAGTTAAGTGGCTAGTTCTCCTTAAGAGAAACACAAAATCCCAATTAACATATGCTCTATTTCAACAAGCAACACAGAATGTATTAATTCAATAATAATTGAGAACACAAGAACTCTTTCTTTGTGGGTTGTGATTGTCTAGTGCTGTTTCCCAAACATCTCAGCTTTCTGCTACTACTCAGCTATCAATAACCAGATCTGCCACATGAATCCTATTATCAAACATTTCTGGATATATATCAGCTATCTAGACGATAACTTAAACTCCTTCTCCTTCATTTGCCCCTCCTCGTATATGCCCTGCTGACTTATCTTCTATCAGTGCTAACACCGATATCTAGTCATAACTCTCACACTTCGAGCACTCAGTTGGTCACTGGTTCCTATTCAGTCGCTCTCAGACTCTCTGAGATTTGTCATCTCTAGTTACGCTTGTTCAGTTCAGACCTTGGTGTGATTATTTTAATGTCCTTCTAATTTTTCAGCCTCAAGGGCACATTGCAGTCATGATTCTTTTATTTTTTTGAAATAAGGATATTGCTCCTTGGGACTTTTTCCATTGGAAATAACTGTACACTTGGGCTGAGGAAGTAGCTCAATGGTCTGAGTGCCTGCCTGGTAAGCCCACGGACCAGGGCTGGATCCCCAGTATCGCATACAGTGCTGGCCCTGGATCTGGGCACATTATTTCCCAGCCTCTAGGTGGTTCTTCTGTCAAGCGTCTCCTCCATTACTAACACAAATTATTGTTTTTAAACTTATGAGTGTTGATCAAAAGAACAGAATATGTCTTTTGTAGATAGAGTAATTTTTCTATAAATGAAAAACCATTAAAATGAGTTATAGTTCAATATCTACTTTGAGACCTTCAAAATAATTCACATGTTTATTTATAAATAATTTATATTGAGACAGAGGAAGTTATTTCATATTTTAATTTATTTTTTCCCCAAGTGGTATATGCAATTAACAAAATCATGAACATTCCTTTCCTTTCGAAATAATTGCTTGCTAAAGTTGTTCTAAATCGAAGTCACATTCTTATTTTGGCATTACATTCTTAGTGAATTTGGGCACATTACAACATAAGGGAGACTATCATAGTTCATTTTAGACTAAAGCAAGAACAATATTTTTTAAAATGTAGGAGCCTGAATTAATGAGTGTTATGTACATGTAGCAACTCAACACAGGGCAAGTAAGCATTATGTATTGCAAACTGGTACAACAAAGAGAATCCACAGGTGCAGGGGGGAAGATAAGGGAAAGAGAAGAAAAACAAGAATTAAGATGAACTAAGGATGAAGTATGTGCTTTATCACTTTTCCACAATGTCAACATTATCCACTACAAACATGTACTGATGAGGATGCAAAACATGTAACGGGTGAATCATGAACCAGGATGACATCTGAGAACAAGTTTTTAAGGCCTAGCTTATTGCCATGAATTCTTAAAGTAGATAGATGCAAATAAATTTTAAAATTAATGGTTATTCAGATCTTGTAATATAATATTTTAAATTGTTTTCAAAATGCATCCTCTTTTGAAATATTTTGATTATTTCTCACGTCCATGAGTTTTGCATTCACTAAGCATATACTAGATATGTTTATGCAAAGAGCACAGAAGAAATGGAAAACACGATCCTTTTTCTAAAAATAAAGAGAATTAGTAAATAATAACAATAACATGAATTAATATGTTTTCAATGTTAACATAAATCAGTGAGGAGACAATGGAGTTCAAATATCTATCTATCTATCTATCTATCTATCTATCTATCTATCTACCTACCTACCTATCATCTATCTATTTTTTTTTTATTTAGTATAGGGCCTCACTACATGGCTGTGTGGCTCAGACTCATAGTGATCCTCCTGTTTCAGCCTCCCCAGTTCTGGGATTACAGGTGTGCACCACCACGCCTGGTTTCAGTGGCCAGCATGTCATGGGACTGGCATGGCATGTGGTATCAGGGATCAAACCCTGGTCCTTGTACTTGTCAGGTGATTGAGCCACTGAGCTCTCTTCCAAGTCCTCAGTTATGGCTTAAAAGGTATAGAACAGAATGTGAAGATTGATGCAAACACCTTTGAAACTCAAGCTACAAGCAAAGGAGAATGTAGCAGTGTGGTAAAGGTGATCTTCTTGAAAATCTGTATCATGGATCTTGGAAATCTTTAGCTATATAGTTTGTTTTCTCAGAAAAATAATACAGAGCTAGTGTTATCTGTTACCGTTTGTAAGCGAAGATCGATGGATTGCCTCCTAGTGAAATAGCTCTTACGGAAAGATTGACATTATGTTAATTGGAAATTTCTTATATTTTTTTAAAAAATGGCAAGTTAGAGCAGGGATATAGCTTCACATCACATTACCTTCCTGGCAAGCTCAAGGCCCTAAGTTTAATAAGTTATCTTAAAAAATATCATGTTATTCTGTAATACTAACAAACTAATAAAAAACTATATGATTATTTGAATAGTTGCAGAAAATCATTGTATTATATACAATATGAATTTCTGACTAAAACATCTTAGTAAATATGAAAGGGAATCTTGTTGAATGAAAAAAGACATTAAAGAGTCATAGCTGAAAGCATATAGAATAATTAAAGCTGAATGTTTTTCTTGTATGACCAGAAACATGAGATGATGTTACTCCTATTGCTTTTACTCAGCACACTGAGATTATAATCAGCAGTTCAAAGTCAAAAGAACAAAATATTGATACAAAGAAGAAAAATTATCTTTATCAGCATAGAGCACTATCATTTGTGCAAAAAACCAAAATACAATTTACAAAACCATTATCAAAGCTATTCTAGAAAGATTACAGGAAATGAAGTAAATACAGACAAACAAGCATGTTTCCATTCAGTAACAATAATTAATCCAATATTAAAATTTAAAATGCCAGGGCTGGTGAGACAGTTCATAAGACTAAGTAACTGCTTAGGCAAGTGCAGGAGCTGGAGTTTGATTCCTGGCACCAGGCCATGCCGGCCCAGCCTCTGGGCACACTGAGCTGGCCCCTGAGTGCAGGCATGGTACACCCAGTTCTGGGGAGGCTGAAGCCAGGAGGATCACTACAAGTTCCAGCTATGTAGTGAGACCCCGTCCAAAAAAAAATTAAAAATACCTTTTGAAACAGCATCAAATATATATAACATATCTGACATAAATGTACCTAGTCTACTTGCTAAAGTTTCAAAACATTACTGAGACAGATAAGAATAGTCACAAATGACAGAGATAAATATATTTTTAGTTAGAAGATAAACTTAAGATTCTACTAGTGGCTATATCAATTATGGATACATTGAAATTTTACTCATAATATCAAATATTGGAAAATTGATTTATGATAGCATAAAATATATGGTATAAAAGATCTGAAATAAGCATAGCCATTTGAAAAAAGAGGAATAATGTTGAAGAACAAAGTATATATGAAATCAAGATTCATTGTAGAGCTATAGCAATCAGGACAACTTGATAGCGATGTAAAAATGGATAAAAATGTCATGGAATAGATGTCAGAATTCAGAAATACAGTCACACACATATGGACAACTGATTTCAGCAAAGGCTAACAGAAGGAATTTCAATAAGGAAAGATCATTTTTAAAGCAATGGTTCTGGACTGGCCAGATAGCTCAGAGGACTAAAGCACATGCGTAGACAGATGCAGAGACAGAGGTTAGACCCCCGGTGTACCATGCCTGCCCTGCCCCAGGGCATGCTGAGATGCTGAATGAGACTGGTGTGGTAATGCACACCTCTAATCCCAGCACATGGGAGGCTGAAAACAGGAGGATCACTAAGAGACCAATCTGTGTAGTAAGACCCTGTACTAAACACAGAAACAACAACCACAATAAAAACAGCAACAACAATTTTGGAATATTGGGACACTAACAAGAAAAGCCTGCAATTCATGTCTCACACTGGTGCAAAATTTATGAAAGGATCACAGAATAAAATGTACGCACAGATCTCTAAACTTCTATGAGAAAAAAAATACAAGAAAAAATTGTTACTTTGGGTTGTGCATGGAGTTCTTAGATACAACATCAAAAGTAAAATCCTCTTCTAGAAAACATGAAGCTACATCACATGAGTAAACCTTTAAAAAGTAGAAACAGTTGACACTGTAAAGGCAATGAAGTGACATATATACCACAGACCAAGAAAATATATTTACCAATGCGTTTCTTTTATTTTCTTGTGGTACAGAGGATCAAACTCGGGAGCTTGTGCTTGCCAAAATGGCAATTGAGCCGCTGAACTATTTTCCTGGCACTACCAATATATATCTGATGAGCTCTTCCACCTAGACAATACAAAGAATATTTACAACTCCATGAAACAAAAGTACCAAAGTTTACACAGATGACAAAAAGCACATAAGACAGTGCTTAGCATCATAGGTTGTAATCATGGAAACAGTAGATAGCACTGTATGCCTATTAGAATAGCTATCACCACAATGCCTGACAGTACCTACCTAGTTGAGGTAAAGATTTAGGGGAGGGGTTACTCAATATACAAGCTAGTGTCCATGTAACCTAGCTCAGAAAATATGTGGGAAATGGTGCAGGCAAACTTTTATGGCATGAAACAAAAACGCTACCACATCATCCTATCATTTCATCTCTCGGTATTTACCTAAAAGAAGCGAAAGCCTGTCTCTGCACAAAGACCAGCCAAAGCCTTTCAATCAGCTTTATTTCTAACAAACCCAAACTAGAAACAACCAGTATTCCTATTGAAACTGAAGAAACTAATGGATTGTTATATATTAATATGATGGGGTCCTATACAGTCATAAATAAAAATGAGTTATTGATATAAGGAGTTATATGGAGTAATCATAATTGTGATGAATGAAATAAGCTGCACAAAATGAGGACCACTTTTACGATTCCACTTGTGTGAGGTGTTAGGAAATAAAAACAGCTATAGAAAGTGACAGAGCAAGACAATGCTTGCAAGGGGATGTGTAGAGGTGATAAGGACTGAAATGCAATTAAATGTGATGTGAGATAATATGCCCATTGTCTCATTTAAATAATTCATGTATTTGGACATAGTGAGCATTTCTGCATGTATTTATACTGCATGTATAAATGTGTATAATTTATTATATACAAGATTCGTCATAATAAACTTGTATTTTTAAAAGTTTTATAAAATAACCTGTAATTTCATGTTTATGTTTAAGATTTTGGTGAGTATTAGTTTCCAGCCTTTTGGCTAAGATCAAGTGAAGAATTCAGTGAATGACTAAATAAGAGACAGAGAGCAAAAATCTTCTATACAGTTCAAAGAATGTTAAGTAATAAATATTTTATTAATTTTACTGAGAAACAAATAACAATGAGACACTTTAAAAACCATTTAATAAGACAGTTTGAATAATTAATGATTGCATATTGTTGTCTGCATAGTGGTTATTTATAGTACAAGATGCAAACATGATATACTGTTCAAACACTATTAGTACAAATCTTTCTTCTCATTGAATTAAGAGAAAGTTGCTATATATCTATCCTAACTATTTTGTATATACAAATACAAAATGGTCCTCCATTTCTAACCCATTTTTGTTTAATTTTGTCATCGATGGGTATCCCTTTGCCATTTAAATAGTGTAGATGCATGAGTTCAGAAAAATACATCGACATAGTCCAGCAGTCCATAATAGTATTGGGTTATCCATAGGACTGGCAATGTCAGAAGTTGTTGACTTGAACCTTTTACAGCTCAGCACATTAATATGTCTTTACTTTTTATACCTCATTTTTATATCTACTGGATGGTTAAGACCAAGATAAAGCAAGACCTACCATACATTATATGCACAAGATGGTAAAGGTAATGATTTGAGAATCTTCAGCAGATTTTTGAAACTAACAGTTAATTGGTAGGATTCTCACTCTGACTAACTATGTATTCTGATACCTGTGAACTAAGCAGCTGCACTGAAGATAGCAATGTGTAATGGTAGGGTCATGCTTGGAATGCCTGTCATTCTGGTCTTCTAAATACGTACTGCTTGAAATGTCATACCAATTACTGCCATACTGTCTCTCAAGTAAATGTTTATTTAAAAATCGATAATAAATGAAAGCAAAAGACAAGAAAAAATGTCATAGGACTGTCCTGCTACAATGCTGTACATGTTTAGATTTATAAATTTTGGTACAAAACTATGTAATTGTTTATTCCTATATTTTAAAACTATTTATTTATTCTTTTTTCTTCACATTCTGTATGGATGTAAGTTTAACATATCAATACTTGATAGAAAATAACTATTCCATGTTATGTCTAAGATGTTTGATATTCAGACAGTAAGCTCAACTGCCTATGTTATAAGGTAATAATATCATTAAGCTTCTCTTCTGGAGGGTTAACAACTAAGTTTACAGACAAAAAATTTGAGAAAAAGAAGGGCTGCAAAGATATCTGACATTTTGGCCCTAGCCTTTCAAGGTTAGTGAAGACTCAGGACATAAGAGAACCTGTACTATAACATCATGCAACTCAGTGATATCCCACATTTTCTGATCCAGGAGATTATGGGGCCACAGAGGAATATGATCGATGATGTAGAGTGTGCCTAAGGAGAGTCACATGGAGAGAAAACATTCTCTCAGGCTTTCACAGAGAGCAAATTGGTCAAGCAATGGCAGTGACTCATCCACTTGGCTGACACTGACAAAGGCTCTACAAACTGTGATACAGGGTTTCAGGGTAAATCCTGAGGAGATTTGACTGACTTTATCAGGCAGAAAAGTTATATTTCTTGTTATATAAATAATACATCTTAAAGAATGATGATTCCAGAAAATCCCCATCTATTTCATTGATATCATGGATGAGCCTGGAACATATCATATCAGAAATACTAGAAAATAAGCAAGATACAGGAAGAGAAATATATGAGTATTGACTCTACATGGTCAAACTGACAGAAACAGAGTAAACAAATAGAGTAATGGGGAGAAACAGTGGAGATTCTGCTCACAGAGTAAATATTAGTTAGAAAGTTGGAACAAGTTAAGGAGATCTAGCCTGTACAGCATAGTGACTATATTTATTATAAATGCATTTTAAATTGGAATATTGATAAGGACAGACTTTTTAAAATTCTTACTACAAAAACAAGTGTATGAAATAACCCAACATTAGATTGATTTACTCATTGAACAATATGTGCATTTTTCAAAACATCATGTTATACACCATAATTGTAGATTGCATTTCAATTAACAAAAATGAAATATAAACTTTATAAATAATTGTTTCAAGCAAAATATCACACTGATGCCAGGATTTGATGAAAATATGTTAGAGCATAACATTAAAGCATATCTGTCATGATTCCTATTAATTAAAAGGTAGAAATTATAACACAGGAAATAAATTTTGAATTATATCACTTTCACAAAATAAAGTTAACGTTACCAGTGATGTGGCCAATATATATCATATATCCGATATCTTGCAGAAAGGAACAGTGGTAGCCTTGTGATATCCTTGGAAACACAATATATATTCCTAGAAATGTGTGATAATCCCAAGAATACATTCTACAGACATCTAATCTGTTCTCTTAAAATATGTGATATATGTTTCAGATTAAGAGACTTAAAAGAGATAACAAATAAATGTAAAATGATATTCTGAGCAAACAAACAAAAACAAAATACCAAGAGCAGCTACATGAAGCATTAGTTGGCCAATTAGGAAACTAGGATAAACTTTGTATGTCCGATAATATTGTGTTCAAGTCAATTGCATGGTTTTGGTTGTTGTACCATATGGTTTGCATGTAAAAATTTTTGTTTTAAGAAATACACATTGATGATATATTTAGGAGAAAACAATCTCATGTCTGAATACATTTTATTTCACTCTTTAAATTATCTTAAGCACAGTGTTGAAACCAAAGAAACATTGAAATAGCACTTCCAAAAGGTTATAGATCTCATTTACTATTTTTATCATTTACTATTTTTCTTATCACCCCTGAAAGCCTCTCTGAAATTTCTGGAAATTGACTTAGAAAAAATTAATTGTGTGTTCATACTCCTTGCCAACTGGACTGGGTCTGAACATCAAGGCAGATGTTTAGAAAAGCTTGTTCTGTATTGTGCAGCACAGAATATAGTTTCCAAACTTCAAAGTATAACTGAAATATTTTAAAGGAGAAGATCTTCAAAACATGTTCTGTCTTCATGTTATTCAATTTTGTCCAAGACAATTCTTTCTTATTTTTGAAAAATCTAACAGGTTTTTTCAATGTGTGTATGATAGATTAAGTTAGGAAAAGATACTTAAAGGATATCATACTTACAAATTAATCTATCTTTAATGATTAGCTAAGAATAAAATTATCTTTATGACATAACCTTATTTTTAAGGGGATGAAATGCGACCCTTAACATATTACTAATGCTGTTCTTTGAAACATTAATTGTATTTTTCTGTGAATTGTATTACTATAGAAATAATATTTTGAAAGATTGTATATTAGTAAAATGAGAGAGTAAGTTATTTCCATTTACAACCTCAATTCTGATTCTCTAGCTGGTATATTCAGTGTAATCTGAAATTTGATATCTAGTCCTTTTCTTCCTCTTGCATCCTAGAGAATTTCTTCTTTCATCTAATAAGTACCAGAATTGATTTTATCACCTACTGTGACCTTCTCTGCATTTTCTTCAACTGAAAATGCCTCATGAATAGAGCTAACCTACATTGGAGATAAAGAATAAATTACCAAACCTGTTAGCATCATTCTACCCGGAGTTATACTCTGGCTCAACTGACCTTAATTGACATTGCTTAATGAGTGATTATGACTGTAAAGTTTTTGTGCATTTTTGGTATAGCATTATAAAAAGGAATTTTCCCCTTCAGCACAAGAATAAAATTATAATGACAGAAACATATTCAAAAAGAGAGATACAAAAGCCTATAATCTATAGACTTTATCAATTAGATTAGGGTGTGGAAGATAAACTGCACAAAATTCAATGACTTTACATTAGAGCAGTAGTATCGCAGTATTTTTTTCTATACTTCCAGCTACTATGGATACTGTTGTGGTGGGCCATAATCTGAGATTTGATTGTGGGAACTGAGACTATCAGCTATAAATGGCTCTCTAAACTGCGTACAGTGCTGGATTTTGCACAAGGGCTTTCTGTTCTTCTTTCCTTCACTTTTGAAGAAGCATATGAAAGTGCAGTCACAGTGAACAGGTGGACATCAATTTTGTTGTTTTCTGAAGTCATAGATCAGCTGAAAACTAATCCCACCCAAAGTTGCTCATGGTACAGAGTCTTATGTCTGGAAGCTAGAAAACATTTCTCATAGCAAAGTACAACCTAGGTTTTGAGCACTAACAGATGAAGAAAAGTTGCAAGGGATACTTGTTATCAGTAGGGTACTGAAAAGTAGAAATGAAAAAACAGAAATAATCAAAATAATTGGAGACAAGTGCTAAAAAAGATATTGGCCTTCCCACTGAGATTTCTTCTCCAGCATAAGGAACACTGAGATTAATGTGACAACTTTCCTGTCTTCTTTACTAAGATATGTTTCATTTAAAACATAAGGATAATATTTATAATAGTTCAAAAGCAAACATTTGAGTATGACTAAATATTTGAGAACTGGAACCAAAAGGTGAAAGATAGAATTCTAAGCATGCAAAATAATAGGAACTGAATCTGAGAGACCATGGATCTTGCAAAAAGGAAGGATTTGTTTTTAAGGCTCACAAAGCCAAGTATCTTCGGCTTATTTGAAGCATGGTTGAAACTATATTTCATATCTAAACTAATATCATAAAATAGCTGCTTACTTTATGTAAAAGAATGTCTATAAAACTTGGTTGAATAGCTAAGGCATGCGGCAAGGTAATCCATTTCTCTGGACTGTTTGCTTGAAGAAAAATTGCTTCTCTAGACATGGAAATCACAGGCCTTGAAGACATGCTGCTGAGGAAGATAAATTCCTATTTTTACATGTTCTTACATTCCCAAACTTAGATGTTAACATAAAAGAGTAATTTTGGAACCATGAGACTGTGTGGATTCCAAGAGATGAAAACATAAAGTCAGCCTATTTTAGCATATCTGTATGTGAGGGAAAACGGTATTATTTCAAGGAGAAGAGTGGAGCATTTGATTGAATTTGTACTAACTATGGGCTCTCAATAGAAAAATTATAGGTGAAATGAAGAATATTCTTTATAAAAGATGGCTCAAATGAGAATAAATAAGGAACTTTGCTGCTGAATAACATAAAATAATAAAAGATCATACCAAGTAGTCTGTAAAATGTTTTCATGATCAAAGAAATCCAAGAAGAAGATAAAAGAGTAATTGTGGAGTTAAACTGGATAATCAGTTTTTTATTTTTTATTTTATTGAAGTACAAATATCAATCAGACAGTTTGAAGACACCTTAACAGGACAGATTCGATAAATTAATACATTGCAATACTGTTTTGGTATTGTACAAGGTGCATACATGATATTATACTTACAGACACTATTATAGCCAATGTCTCTTATCAGTAAATTAAGAGTGTAGCTGTTTACTTATCTTATTTTTTATACCTGAATTATATCAAAAATTCAATAATTATTTTCCTAGTGGATGACCATAGTACCAGAAGCCGACATAATATCATGTACAACCACCATTAGTGCAAATCTTGCCTCTCATAGGATTATGTAGAAGCACAGCGTTATCTATGCCAACTGTACTGTCTATACACACATCATGCTTTTTTCTTTCTACACACCTTCCTTTGTCTACAGCTGTCAAAGGTGGGCACTCCATTGTCATTCCACTAACTTAGGTGCTTGAACTCGACATTACAGTCCAAAACAGTCCAGCATTCCACAACATTAGTGAGTTATTCAAAGAAGTTGTCGACCATAGCCATTTACACCTCAGTTTAATATTATGGCCCCCCCGAAGTATACTTCATTTTTATACTTTTCTGCTGGATCGTTAAAACCTAGATAGAGCAAGACTTATATACCAACACATGTACTTTATGTTCCTTATGTGGTCAGTGAAAGGATCCTTTGTCTGTGTCATCCATGTGGATGAGTCACGGCCAATGATTGACCAGTATGCTCTCTGTGAGAGCTTGAGAGAAAGTTTTCTCTCCATGTGACTCTCCCCAGGCACACTATAGAACTTCAATCTCTTTCCTCTGTGGCTCCATAATCTCCTTGTTCAGAAAATTTGGAGCTCATCTGAGTTTCATGATGTTGCAGTACAGGTTCTCCTATGTCCTGAGTCTTCGCTGACCTTGAAAGGCTAGAGGCAAAATGTTGGCTGGCCTTGTGGCTCTTCTATTTCTCCAACTTGGATTTGTGAACTTAGGTTGTTAGCCATCCAGAAGAAAAGCTGATTAGTATCCTGCAGCATATGCCATTCACTTTGCCTTATCTGACTCAATTGATTTTAGTTGTTGTTGTACGTTTCCTTTTGTTTTTCTGCTTTTCGCTTGTTATACTAGGGAGACTATATGATATTTACACATGTGTGTCTGGTTTATTTCACTTATGAGTACATGTTCAAGTGGCATCCACCTCAAACTTATCAATTTTAACAGCTAAGTAATACTCCATTATATAGAAATCCCACATTTTTTTCAACCATTCCTCATATGATGGACATCTTGGTTGTTCCCAAGATTTTGGTATCACACATTGCACTGCTATAAACATCGGTACACATATATCACTATGATACAATGTAGCCAGATCCTTTGGGAAAATTCTCAGTAGGGGGATAACTGGCTTGAATGGGATTTCTAGTCCTACTGTTTTGAGGAGTCTCCACACTGACCTCCACAATGGTTGTACCAGTCTACATTCCCACTAGCAGTGGAGAAGTATTCCCTTTTCCCCACACCCACTCCAACATTTATTGTTGGTTGATTTCCTTATGATAGCCATTCTTTCTGGAGTGAGATGGTATCTCAGTGCTGTTTTTATTTGCATTCCACAGATGGCTAGTGATGTGGAGCATTTTTTCATATATTTATTCGCTTCTTTAATTTCAACCTCTGAGAAGTGTGTATTCATCTCAGATGCCCATTTCTGAACTGGGTCTTTAAATTTGAGGGCCCTGTTATATCTTAGTTCTTTCTGTTTTCTAGACAGTAGTCCTCTGTCTGATTGCTTATTAGTTAGGATTTTTTCAAAATTTGTGGGTTGTCTTTTCACTCTGTTGACAATTTCTTTTGACGTTCAGAAACTCCTTAAGAAAAGTTGATCCCAGTTATTGATTTTTTCAAGAGCTTCCCGTGTGAATATATGTTTGTTCATGAACTCTTTACCTATCCCTATGTCTTCAACAGTTCCTCCTGCTTTCTCTTCCAGGAGATTGAGTGTTTCTGTTTTGATGTTTAGATCTTTAATCCATTTTTGACTTTACCTTAGTGCATGGTGATAGAGCTGGGTCAAGTTTTCATTTTCAGCATGTAGAAAGCCATGTTTTCCAGCACCATTTGTTAAAGAGGCTATCTTTCTTCCAGTGAGCTTGTGTAGCCCCATTGTCGAAAATAAGATGGTTGAGTGTGTTCGTAGATGCCTCTGCATCTTCTAATCTATTCCAGTGATCCTCAGGTCTATTTTGTTGCCAATACCATGTTGATTTTATCACAGTGGCTTTGTAGTATAATTTCAAATCAGGAATTGTGATGCCTCTTGCCTTGTCTTGATTGGCCAAGATTGCCTTTGCTATTCTAGGTCGTTTGTGGTTCCAAATAAATTTTAGCATTGATTTCTCTATATCTGGGAGGTAAGTTGGTGGCAGTTTGATAGGGATTGCATTAAATCTGTACAGCAATTTTGGGAGTATGGCCATCTTCACCATGTTGGTTCTTCCTATCCAGGAGCATGGAATATCTTTCCATTTTCTGAAATCCTTCATGATCTCTTTTCTTAGGGTGTTGTAATTTTCCGTGAAAAGATCTTTGGTTAAGTGATTCCCAAGGTATTTCATTTTCCACAGTGCTATTGTAAAAGGTATTGTTTCAGTTGTTTCCCTTTCAGTGTGCTTGTTATCTGTGTAGAGGAATGCTATTGACTTTTGAATATTGATTTTGCATCCTGCTATGCTACTGAATTTCCCTATCAGTTCTAGTAGTTTCTTGGTAGAATTTTTGGGGTTTTTCAAGTAAAGTATCATGTCATCTGCAAATAGTGATAATTTAACTTCTTCTTCACCTATTCTTATTCCCTTTATTTCTCCCTCTTTTCTAATGGCTGTTGCTAAGGATTCCAAGACTATATTGAATAGGAGGGGTGATAGAGGACATCGTTGTCTTGTACCTGAATCAACAGCAAAAGATTTCAGTTTTTCCCCATTTAGGATTATATGAGCTTTTGTGTTGTCATAGATGGGTTTTATCAAGTTAAGGTAGAGTCCATCTATTCCAATTTTCTGTAGGACCTTAAACATGAATGAGTGTTGGACTTTGTCAAAGGCTTTCACTGCATCAATTGAGATGATCATGTGGTTTTTAGATTTCAGTCTATTAATATAGTGTATTACATTTATAGATTTTCAAATATTGAACCATCCTTGCATCCCTGGGATGAATCCTACCTGGTCATGGTGTATGATCTTCTTGATGAGTAACTGTATTCTATTTTCCAGGATTCTGTTGAGTATTTTTGCATTTATGTTCATGAGGGAGATTGGCCTGTAGTTCTTCTTTTTGGTTGTGTCTTTCCCTGGTTTTGGAATCAGTATTATACTTGCCTCCAGAAATGATTTTGGGAGGACTTTTTCCTTTTCAACTTCATTGAAGAGTTTGTGGAGTGTGGGGATTATATCTTCTATAAATTTCTTATAGAATTCAGCTTTGAATCCATCAGGACCTGGACTTTTGTTTGTCGGTAGGCTTTTTAGTACATTTCGTATTTCGTTGGCTGTTATCAGCTTATTGAGAGTTGTTATATCTTCTTGATTCAGTTTTGGTAATTTGTACCTTTCAAGGAATCTGTGCATTTCTTCTGTGTCTTCTATTCTGTGAGCGTAAAGATTCTCGAATTAACTGTTGATAATCTTCTGTATTTCCACTGGGTCTGTGGTGATTTCACCCTTTTCATTCCTTATCACTTGTACGTGAATTTTCTTTTGCCTCTTTTTGATGAGGTTGGCAAGAGGCTTATCAACTTTATTTAGTTTTTAAAGAACCAACTTTTTGATTTGTGAATTCTTTGGACTGTTTTTTTCATCTCAATTGAATTAATTTTTGCTCTAATCTTTATGATTTCTTCCCATCTTTGCACTCTGGGTTTTGTTTGCTCTTCTTTTTCTAGTTGTTGGAGGTGTAACATTAGGGTGCTAATTTGTTCCTGTTCTGTTTTCCTAATGTGTGAGTTCATAGCTATGATTCTCCCTCTAAGAACTGCTTTCATCGCATCCCATAAATTCTGGTAAGTTGTACTTGAATTTTCATTGAATTGTAGATATTGTTGAATTTCTTATGCAACCCATTGATTGCTCAGTAGGGTTTTGCTTAGTTTCCATAAATTTAGTGGGTTTTTCTGGTTTCTTTTGTCATTTATTTCCAATTTCATTGCATTGTGGTCAGATAGTATGCATGGGATAATTTCTATTTTCTTGCATATACTTAGGCATGACCTCTGGACTCGTATGTGGTCTATTTTGGAAAATGACCTGTGTGCAGCTGAAAAAAATGTGTGTTCAGCTGTGGTTGGGTGGAACACTCTGTTTATGTTCACCAGGTCCATTTGTTCCAAGCTCTGGTTCAGTTCTGCTGCTTCCTTGCTAGTTTTTTGTCTGGTTGACCTATCGTTTTGGGATAAAGGTGTGTTAAGGTCTCCTGTTAAAATTTTGTTCTTAGACATTAAGTTTTTCATGTCCATTAAGATTTGTCTTACATAGTTGGGTGCTCCCGTGTTTGGTGCATAGATATTTATGAGTGCTACTTTTTGCTCTTGAATTTTTCCCCTCATCAATATATAGTGGCCTTCTTCATGTCGTTTGATCATTCTTGGTTTGAAGTTGAGACTGTTTGAGAACAGAATTGCTACTTCTGCTTTTTTCTGAGGTGCTGGGGCATGCAGTATTGTTTTCATCCTTTGACTTTGAGCGTATGAATGTCCTTTTGAGTTAAGTGTGTTTCTTGTATATAGCATATTGTTGGATTTTGTTTCCTAATCCACTGTGCCAGTCTATTTCTCTTAATTGAAGAATGAAGTCCATTTACATTGATGGTTATGATTGAAATGTGTTGACTTATGTTTGTCATGATATTTACTTGGTGTTTATTCCTTTGTAACTTGTATTTAATTGTCTGTCCTGTTTAGTGGGTTCCTTCCATTCTCATTCATGGAGTTCTGGTCGTTGTGGTCTCTCTCTAGAACCTCTTTCAGCAGCCTGTGAAGGGATGGATTTGTCATCATGAAATTCTTTAGTTGTTCTTTGTTGTGGAAGTATTTCACTTCTCCATCAAACTTGAAATAGAGTTTTGCAGGTTATAATAATCTGGGGTGGAATTTGTTTTCCAGTAGGATGTGAAAAACTCTGCTCCATGCTCTCCATGCCTTCATTGTTTGTGTAGAGAAGTCGGCTGTAATTCTGATGGGTTTTCCTTTGAATGTGAGCTCCTTCTTCTCTCTCGTAGCTTTCAGTATATTATTTTTGTGTTGGATTTCTGCAATCTTAACTATTATATGTCTCAGTGTGTTTTTACTTGGGTTGAGGTTATTTGGTGTTCTGTATGCTTCGGAGACCTGAATGTTGGTTTGTTTCCTCATATTTGGGAAGTTTTCTGCGATTATTTCTCCCCAAATTCTTTTTATGTCATTTGTATTGACTCCTTCATTCTCGTTGATACCAATTATTTTCACATTGTTCATCCTGGTGTCATCTTGCAGGTAATGGATTATTTTTTCCTGCATTCTCATTGTTTTTAAGAGATCGTTTCTCACCTTTTCACTAGCTGCTTCTGCATGTTCAAGATCTGAAACTCTGTCTTCACTTTCACTCAGACGGTTTTGTAGACTGGTGATTGATATTTTTATTTCTTCTATATCTCTTTAACTGTGTTTCATGTGTTCTATTTCTTTTCTCTATTGCTCACTCAAGGAATCCATCATATTTTTGATCTCCTCAATTTTTTTATCCATGTCTTCTTTAGAGGTAGTTATTACTTCTTTTTCTGCTGTGTTTCTTCCATGTTGGGTTTGCTCTGTATATTTCCTGGTTTGTTTCTGTTTTTCAGATGCTATAACTTAAAAAAGTTCTTTTTTGATTTCATTTCTGCTTTGAGTTCCTCATGATCTTTCTACTGTTGTTTCTTTGCTTTCGATGCTGTTAATTCATATATTTCAGCTGGAATAGTGCTCTGTGCACTTGTTCTGGGTGAGCATAGTTTTTCCACCCAGTGTTTCTAGAATTCATTTTTTATTTCAGATAATATGTATTCAGGTATTTATTTTTTAATTTGTGGAATTATTTCTCGTTTTATTTCCTCTATAGCTTTCTGCTGTTGTTCCTTTGCTGCTGTATCTGTTACTTCATTCGTTACAGCTGAGCTAGTGTCCTCTGCCCTTCCTGATGGACTCGAGGTCTGGGATTGCATTTTTCCCCCTCTGTTTGTCATTTTGTATAGCACTGATCTTTGACCTTTGGTGTAGAGCTTTGGTGCAGCTATAACCTTAGCTTGTTATGAGATTTGGGTGCCAGTCTATTAAGTTTGAGATTTTCCAGGTATGCCTATCCTGGGTCTAGCTGTTGTGTTCAGTTCCTTTTTTCCTGCTGCTCCTTTGGTTCCCCTATGTTGGATCCCGGGGTCAGCCCTCCTGTGTCAGGCAGGGCGTTCCCCAGGTGGGTGGGCCTGGGCTTTGGTGGGTCTTCTGGGCTCACAAAAGGATAGTGGATGATCTTATTCACTGAGTAGGCTGTACTGGGTCGGCCAGCCTGTGCTGGGTCTGGGTCTACAGGCCGTAACCCAAGAAGGCTGGGAAAGGTCCCTCTGGTGCAGTGGGCCTGGAGCCTTCACTCACAGGCCAGGCTGTGCTGGGTTTCGGTCCGTGGCGTGGGATGGCGGATTGCTGAGAAATGTCCCTCCGGTGTGGCAGGCTTGGAGTTCTCACTCCAGGCTGACGTACACTGGGTCTGGGACTGTGGGGTGGGACCGGTAATCACCTGGAAATATTTCTCTGGCACAGTGTGCCTGGAGCTCTCACTGGGCCAATGTGGGTGAGTGGGCAGGGAATCCCTGGGGAATCTCTTGGGTACGGTGGGCCTGGAGTTCTACACTCACTGAACTTTGATCCCCAGAGAATTGTGGAAATTCCCACTCGCTCAGCAAGGTTTAGGGCACGGGATCCGGGGAGGTGTTGGTGACTGGGTCCTGAGGTTTCAGGCCAGTCACTGCCTTGGAGGGCTTGGAGGCAGTGATCTGGGTAGCCAGTATGGGAAGCAGCCAAAGGCTCTCCCTTAGACTCACCACACTCTCACTGGTGAGTCATGCAAATTCCTACTCGCTGGGAGAGCTTGGGGCGGGATCCATGAAGCCACTGGAGTCACCCGCTGTCTCAGGCAGGTCTCTGGTTGGGCAGTGTGGGCAGGATCGAGTAGGCTGCTGGCGTGGGTCTTGCTGTCTCGGGAGGTCTCTGGGGCTCGGCGGGATCGAGGGGATGGCGGAGTCAGCCACGCTGTCTCTGGCCGGAATATAATTTTTTTTTTTTTTTTTTTTT
>PVKA01026900.1:0-31162 GCA_004027165.1 Ctenomys sociabilis
AAAAAAAAAAAAAAAAAAAAAAAAATTTAAATGGCAATGGAATACCCATCTCTGACAAAACTAAACAAAAAAAGGGGATACAAATGAAGGACTATTTTGTATCTATATATACAAAATAATTAGGATAGATATACAGCTACTTTCTCTTACTTCAATGAGAAGAAAGATTTGTACTAATAGTGTTCGGACAGGATATCATGTCTGCATCTTATACTATTAATAACTACTATACAGACAACAAGATGCAGTGTATTAATTATTGTAACTTTGCCCCTACTAACCTGTTTTGAAACTGTCTCATTGCTATTTGTTTCTCAATAAAAGTAATAAAAAATAAAATAAACAGAAACAGAAACAGAAAAAAAAAAAATCAGACTCTCTTATCTCCAAGGCCTCTAGTTTAGCAAATCACCAAGCTATTGGTGATTATATAAAACCTATTACAAATAATTGGATTATTCCTTTGTTCATCAATGTATCCATTCTAAAGACTTCTTTGAAAAGCCTTTGCTGAATGGATTGTATGTTTACTCAGAGGCGATATCCCATTCTTCAAAAATTCTGCCTGATCTATCATTTTTCAGTGGATGGGAACTTTTTTTAAGTGGAAAAAACCTGTATCATGATGTACCAATATATTTGTGTTTCAGCGCCCATGGTGAATAGATCAACCAAACCAATCAGCTCCTCAAAGTCGGCTTCTCCTCCAGTGACAGCTTCAGGTAAAGAATATCCATGTTTTGGTTTGGTTTTTGAATCTACTCCAAGCTCACAATCCAGATTAAACATAAAGAAATAATCACTTGCATTTATAAATTAGTTAATGAATGGGAAGAGAAGATTCATTCTCATCCGTATCCACTGCCTGGTGGCAGCTAGGTGTGAGGGACCCTGGCCCCTTGATCTGTGGACTCTGTTATCCCACCTCGTGTGTGCCGGATTCTCCCCTGTCTTCTGTGCCTGGCTGAGGACATCCTCATGGCTTGGTCCACAGCTGTCCTTTCTGGATTTTGTGTTATTAAAGGCATGGGAGTTGAGCTAAACAGAAGTGGGGAACCCTTGAGTCCCAGTTACCAGAGCTGGTCCTGGGCCTGTACTTCATTTCTCTGAGGATCAGTTTCTCATTTGTAAAAGGAAATAGTAGCTCTGAAACTGCGCCAGGGCCTCTCTTCCTGCAGCATGTAATAGTCAAAGAGAATTACGTTTCACAGCGGTAGGTTTCCTTCATTCTTCTGACCTTACCGCATGTGTCTGAGCCAGTGACGTTCTGGTGTCCACCTGTGGCCTGGTTTTCCTCTTGATCACCCTGGCTTCTCACACTGTGAGTGCAGCACTTCCCTTACCACCCTCCCCTACTGGCGTGCAAGTCCTCCAGTTGGTTCCTCCACTGGAGGCAGCTCCCCAACACTGTGTCTCAACATTTCTGTGTTCTTTCCAAAGCCTGCTGTTTCTTTATCTAGAATTTGCCCTTCTGTTTCAGTCGCCACAACCCTCGGGCACTCAAATCTTCTTTTCTGTCACCATCCCCCCAGCCTCTTTATACTCCTGCCTCTCTGCTGTCTCATAAGCAACAATGTACTTCTGAACTCCAGATGTTGCTCACTTCAGTCCATCGTGCACCACTCCTACCCAAGCTGTGAATATCCAGTAGCTGTGAATATTCCAGGGCCTTCATCCCAAAACACACTCAGTACTCCAGTTAGCCTATGTTGTTCAGGATGTCATTACCGTGTCATGAATCCTTTCACTGAAACAAATAAATGAGGACCTAAACTTTCCTTTAGAAAAATAGTTAAATAATCTCTCGTGTTTGCATCTTTAAAAGCTCTGCTTGCTTTTCCAGGGCCTTCATCCCAAAACACACCCAGTACTCCAGTTAGCCTATGTTGCTCAGGTCCTGATTTTTGGTCTTCAGGTTCTAGCTCTTATGCTACTAAATCTTGGCCACCTTTCCATTCCAGCTTGGGGATTCCACCTTCAGGACCCCTCTCTGGGTTTTGTGGCCCTCGAAGAATTCTTTCTTACCAGATAACTCTTTCTACACACACACACTTTGCCCCTGCCTAGTACCTGATTACTTTGGATCTCAGTCTAGTCTTCCCAAGTACAGCTCCCTGAAGATTTTACTTTCAGTGTTGCTTGCTCAGGGGCCCTTACCTGACCTCACACTGAGATGGATCCCTATGATGTATACTTCTATTAGCCCTGCCCTTGTCTTTATCCTATGAGCCCTCATAAGAGCACTGTCAGTCTTGTAAGACCCTCAGCTGGACATCTGGCTCACAGCTATCTACAGATGCCTAGCTCATAGCAGGTACGGAGGGGGCAGGTGGGTTTACTTTTGGGTGAGCAAGGTTGCAAACACTGGCTATATATGAAGAATCACATAGCGTGTCATGAGAGCAATAGTCCACTGGATTTGTTACTCACTGCCTTAATATTAACCCCAAGTGGCTATATTTTAATACTAGAGACATAAGATGGAGAAACTGATAGGTGGGAGGAATAGGAGGAAGAAGGAAATGAGGGGATTTGGGAAGAACAAACCTGAATACGTGAGCTTGTGAGTGTGTGAACAGTATGATTTTTCAAGGATGATTTTCATAAAAGGAATGATCAGTCTACTGGCCTGTGTCATTGAATCACCACCCACTGCTCCTTAAACCAAAGGCTTCAGAGAACCCCTGCTGCACACCACAGAAATGCCATGGTTTGTGGGTGCTCTTTCTACCAAGTACCACACCATGTCAGTCACCCCTGGTATGTTGCTTTTGGTTCTGTGACACCGAATAAGGTGCTTGCTGAGGACTGTACAGGAAGTTGAATAGGATGGAAGGCTCTACCCTCCTCTTTGTGCCTTGTATACTAAAAAGAACAGAGGCATAGACTCAGCCCAGACTTCAAAGTCAGAGTTTGTCTTCCAGCTTTGACACTGGGTAGGGACTGGACCTTGTGTAGATGATGTACTACCTGTTTCTTAGTTTCATAGCACCTAAGTGTAGAGGTACTGCGAAAATCAAATGAATCAGTTAATAGGAATCATATCCATAACGATACCTCACTATGATCACCATTCAGAATCCCTTGTGTTCAAGTCTTAAAAACTGACCTTGCTTCATAACCACTCTATGGTAGATGTATCGTATACGTATCCCAGGGAGCAATTCTGCTTCCTTCTTTTAATATAAATGTTTTAGTTGTACTCTAAGTCAGTGATTCTTATCCTTGGCACTGTTAACATTTGGGGAATGTTAATCCCTGTTTTGGGAACAACCCTGTGCATTGTAGGGTGCTCAGCAACACCCCCTGGCCGCCACCCAGTATATTACAATAGAATCTACTGCAATTCTAATTTTCCCTTAGAGTAGCTTAACCAAGAATTCAGAAAGCAAGGGACCTGGTGGTGAGGAAGAGCCCAGGTGTACCTGGGAAGGAGTTGTCCCACCCCAGCTGCACTCCTGGGTCTCGTCTTCTCCCACAGCAACAGGAAGGCCTGGCCATGAGATAGAGGAATCATTCTCTGCCTGCCCTTGGTATCCACAAAAGTCTCTTGCTGCTTCCTTTGTCTTTCCCTTCCTAGGAGAAGCAACAAGTGAACTGACTGCTACAGAAGTGCTGCCTGGGCTCAGAGAGGCTCGATTTGAACCCCAGCCTTGCTACCTATCGTCTCTGAGACTCTGTTTGCAGCACCTGTCATTACATACACATGGCTTAAAGAATGGCATCTTTATAGTATTGAGCACATCGCTAGCACCTAAGGATACTGTGGTGATTGATCACAAGACAGTGAAACACAGACAATAACAGCTGTGTATTGTGGTCTTTTATGACTTTTAATTTATATACAAAAAACCCATCCATTTTATGTATATATTTTTATAAACCATTGCATTTACAGAATAATTATGTAACCATCACCATAGCCCAGTTTTAGAAAATTTCCATGCCCACCCCAACCTCACTAGATCCCTTACACGGTGTTCATTTGTCCAAATCTCCAAGCAAACTATGGTCAGCTTTCTGTTGCTATAGATTTTCCTTTTCTAATAGATGCAGTCACATATTATGTAGTCTTTTGCATCAGGCTCCTTTTGCCTAGCACAATGTTTTTGATCATCAAAATCTTTTAATCTGTCCTCAGAAATATTACTTTAAAGGTTGGCTAGTTCTTTAAATTTTCAGATATCCTACAGTTCTATGACACCAACTCTGAATTCAAGAAGGTAAGCAGTGGTGTCCCTTCTTCACAAAGAGGGCAACTGAGGCACAGTGGCTTACAAAAGGTCACCCAGCCAGTTTGGTGACAGAGAACAATGAGACCCTGTCTTCCAGGTACAAGACTGTATTTTCCTCCAGCCCTTGTCCTGAGCTTGGGACTTCCCTCTTCTCTGATTGCCAGAAGATATTTATGAAGAGAGAAAGTAAAGAAGAATATTGGCCAGCTGCTTGGAGATCCAAAGCGAAGGGAGGCTTAGTGAACAGTCTAGGTGAAGGTTTGACAAAGCTAATAACCCTGCCTGAGCAGCCCCAGGAGGAAATTGGCTAGACGATTTACTTCCTTATTTTCCAGACAAAATGTTTTCTTTTTTTATCTTCCCTGAAACTGTCCCTTGAAGTATATGAGTCACCAAGGGTGTTTCATCAGAGCCGATTTAAGTATTCAGTTTTATATACTAGCTAATTAAATGCAACTAGATGTGTATTACATTTCAGTTCATTGTCACATACAGTGTAAAAATGCCAAGTAGTCTCTCCCTAAAACGCTTTGAGAGACAGTATCTAGGTCAGGTGGGCTGTACATAGGGTGACACTGGAGGTGACCTTGCTTCCCAGGTGCCAGGGAGCTCTGGTACGGCGCACCCCAAGATGGCTACTGCCGTCCATGAGAGTTTAGGGAAGTCAGCCCCAGGCAAAAACTGGGCACAGACACAGCAAGTGAGCTCTGAGTGTCAGCTTGGGCTCCTCTACCAAAGTCCACAATAAGGAACTTTGTCACCTCCGTTTATAAATAGTTTTTAGGCTTTTTTCCTTTTCGTGTTAAAATGAGATAGTGTGGATACACATCTTCCTGCATGCTGGGAAGGAAGAGGCTGCGTCTGCTCCCTCAGACCTCTTCCTTGGGCCTCCCCACAGCCTTTGAGTGCTTTCAACAGTCCAGCTTCTCAGTAATGCCTGCTCACTGATTGCTATGTCAGTGGTGACTTATGAGTGCTCCATCTTGAAAACCGCAGCATCATGAGAGGCCACAGCCAGCCTTGTGCTTAGGGTGCTCCCCACGCGCCCACTGGGAACTGTCCCCCGAGCAGCGTGGGCTGCTCTTAAGGAAATCGAACAGTTGGTTTCATTCGTTGAGGAGCCGTAACAGGTGCGCTCTGGTCCTTCGCCAGAGGAGCAGCAGCCAGCGGGGGTGGAGAACCTGCCTGGCTCCGGCCTCTCCTCTGCAGGTCTGCCTTCCGTCCTCGTCCTCGCAGCAAGGTCTGCCCCGCCTCTCTCATGGCCTTCTTCGGAGTGATGGTCTGACTCTCTCCTCTGTAGGGTGTGGGATACATACAGGGGATGAGGGGCTCCGGGTCCCCTGTAGGACCGAAGAGGATGAGGTTGGGAAGTAGCCTTTCGCTTGCCCAGATGTGTTCATTTGTGTCCCAAGAGTTTGGCAGCAGACATCCTGGAGTGATGTGAGGTGCACACGCTGCAGGAAGCGGGGCTGGGGTGGGCAGGGCCTGCCTATGTGCCGCAGCGGTGGGTTTAGCTTTGAGTGTTTAGGCGCATCTGCCACCACCTTTGTAGAACGGGTAAAGATGCAGGTGTGAGTGCTTGGCTCCCTCTTAAAGGAATCCTTCCTGAATCCTCAGAATCAAGGGGTCTTGGACTTGCCCCATGGATGTGAGGATGGAGTTTTTGATTCATGTCTTCTTTCTTTTTCTTTTCTTTTTTAATGCATTTAGCTATGTCTTCTTTCTTTGTTTTTCTTTTCTTTTTTAATGCGTTTGGTACGGGGTCTCACTTACAGCTCCTACTCATAGTGATCCTCCTATTTTCAGCCTCCCCAGCGCTGGAATTACAGGTGTGCACCGCTACTCCCGGTCTTGGTGGCCAGCTGGGGGGACCTGGGGTAGGGCCGGCATAGTATACAGTTCCGGGAATCGAACCCATGTCCTTGTACTTGCCTAGGCAGGCACTTAGACCACTGAGCTGTGCTTACTGCCCTCCATGTCTTATTTCTGATCTTACACATTGACATTTGAAAACTGTATCACCACCTATGCCCACCAGCTTTCTGTCCACTTATGCCCACCAGTTTTCTGGCACAGCCTCAGTGTAATTAGCAATATGTATTTACCTGAAAGCAACCACACTGTGTGTATGTTTCTGAGTCTGTCAGGAAGGCTAGCCTGACTGAGACCATCACCCATAGGTGCCTGCAGACCCCAGGCAATAACCTGTGTGTGTGTTTGTGCAGGTCGAAACAGCGGGGTCTGGGAATGCAAGTCACCTTCTTCACCTGCTGCACCATCCCCATTGCCAAGGGCAGGGTGAGTACCTGCTGTGGGCAGTGGCTTCATGACATCCAAGTAGTGAATGGAATGGTGGGGACCTGCCACCCTGCAGACTTCCATTAGAAATCCTCCAGCCCCAAGGCAGCCTGCACAGTGTCCCAGGTGAACCCCTGTTGAAATCAGGAGCTTTAGTTAAATCTGAGCCCATTTACTTCACAATCTTGTGGCTGGGGAGATGGCTCAGTGGTGGAATAAGCGCTTCCCTGGCAAGCACAGGGGCCTGAGTTCAATCCCCGGTTCCGCAAAAAAAAAAAAAAAAGCCAACTCCCATTTACTTAGCATTCTGCAGAACACCTTAACTTTCAGAAGCACTGGTACCTGAGTAATTTTAAAACCACCTAGCAGATTTCACTTTCACTTTCTACTCCTTGGCCCTCTAAATAAATGCACGTGCCATTTATAGCATATACTAGGTACACAGTCAAAATAATCCTGCTGAAGCTCCTTTCCAGAGTGATATATGGAGGACTGACTTTTTTCCTGAATCTAAAAGAGCTGTGTAAGCTGTCAAGTGAGGATTATAATGTGTTAATGTTAAAAACACTGAGCTTCATAAAATTCAGTTAGTTCAATAGGTACATTATTTTAAAGGCATACTTAAATATGTCTAAGGATGACTTGCATAATTATAATCTTAATTCTGCCTCTGTGGTAACCCATGAAAGCTAAAATGTTACGGGTTTATTCATCAAAAATAAATTTGATGAATTTATTCACACCTCTCATGGCCCAGCTTTGTCATTTGAGGTAAGTGACTTAATTTCTCTGAACCTCAGTTTTTTTTGTCTCTAACATATGATGATAATATCCATTTCAAGAGGTTTAAGTAACAACAAAGAACTCTATCTAGTTCCAAACTTCTTATAGGCATTCAATAAATCAAAAATTAAAAACATTTCAGCTCTCAGAGAGAGAGAGAGAGAGAAACTGAAAATAAATAGCAAAAAGGAAGCAGGAAACCTTAGCCATATTAGATTCCAGGCTCTGTGGAGCAAGATACATGGTAATGCTAGTGGAGGCCAGGAGCTCCAAGACTAGTCGTGCTGGGGGTCACACTCATTTGGCCTGGGATCTCTCTTTGAATGGCATCTTAGATAGGGAGCTAGGAAAGAATAATCCCCAGATGCAGGCAGAAGGTGGCCCTGCAGGAGAAGGTGCTGGCTGCAGCCTCCCCTGGGTGGTAACCTCATGTTACCTGGGCCCTGGGCGGGAGCCTCCGGAGCTGGAGGGGGTTAGGTGGTGAAGAGGAGGATGCAGCCACACTTTGAAGCACTGATTCTGGGTCCTGAGTTCACAAGTGGGAAAACAGCAGGTCAGACCTGCCTCGAGGATGAAGGGCAGGACTCAAGGCCACCAGACAATTAGCAGGACCAGAGGAAGATCTGGATCCACTGACTCCCCGGCAACAGGCTCCTCTCTGTCCCATCCCAGTCTGTCACTGAACTCTGTCTGGGGCTAGAAGGACTGTAACCGAGCCCCATGCCCATTCCTGTTTGTATTTCAGGACAGTCTTCTATTCACTTGTATCTTTTTCGTTATTTTCTTTAAATCTGAGAGTAGTAAGATAAACTCTGCTTCATCTTCATTGTGTTTTAAAACAGCTAATCTCTTTTTATTCCTCAGGAAAATAACAGCTACACCACTGAAGACAGTAAGTTAATTATGCATTTCAAAATGATTCCTATTTCTTGTACTGTTTTTTTCTTACCAACTTAAAGCTGAAAATGCCCCCACCCATTATATACACAGCAGTCTTTGCAACTGAAGCTGTTTACTCAGGCAGTTCTCAGGCTGCCAGGAGGGTGCTGCCTATGAGGACTGTGACCCTGTGGGACCCTGGTGGCTTCCCTGAGCCTGTGCAGCCAGATCCCCTGCCTCCCACCACCTCTGGGGGAACCCCTGTATTTGTCCCTTGCCTCCTGACTCCTGAGCCTGTCATCAGACCAGACACTCAGGATAAACTCAGCTTCTGGCCAGAACTTGGAGACATCTCACTGTGTGAAGCAGCCCACCTGGACCTGTTGTGGGATTTGAAACTGACAGCTATTTAGCAAGCACATGTAAGGTGGGGTCATGAGACCAAGGTCAAACAGATATGAGACGACCCTTGCACAAGTGCTGCTCCTAGCTAGCTGCCGGGGGGACATATTCCACAGAGCAGGGAGGGCTCCACACCAAGGTGACAATGCCCCTCCAAGGAGGCAGTCCCAGCTACTTATCATTTCACCAGAGGTTGGGCTGGGTACATGTGTTTTCAATTGCCCTGGTTATGCTTGGGAAAATAGCTATGCATCAAGGAAAACTCTGCCACAATATTTATTTAGTAAATTGTTTGGGGTTTTACTTCCATATTCCACTCTATTTAATATCTTCATCTTTTTTTTTTTTTAAATACAGACTCCAGTTGCTCCTCAGCAGAATGCATCAAGTGTTTGTGAAGGTAATTTTTTTTGTTTTATTTTAAAGGATGAATATCTATCTCCTCTAAAAATACTTTAAAATAAAGCTGTATATATAAAAAGTTTGAATTTCTTTCACTATTTATAAGCCAATTATATACATGTCTTGAATGCTTTAAAGAAGATTATTTAAATAAAATAATCTTTCACTTTGCAGTGGGTAGTGTGAGCCGCAAAGCTCACTTAGTGGGGGGGGTGGGTCTAGGAGCCAGCTGACTTCTGTCTACCAAACACATGCTCACTTCAGACATCTGTAGCTGGCCAGGAAGCTGTGCTTAGGCCTTGGCCAGGTCTGCAAGCTAAGTTAGACCCATTCACCTACTTTTGAAGTAATAGCTTTAGATAAGAGAACAGAATCTTTTAAAGATCTAATTTAATCTTTTTTTAATAATCTGTTTAAATTCTTTTGTTAAATTTTCAAAGGTCAAATGTCTGTCTTTTCAGTGTATCTTCAAAATGCTTCTATGACTTTGTCTTATCATAACTCAAACACTTAACAAGTTTTTATGACTTCCCCACTTAAAAAGTATTCATCTTTGAAAAATATTTACTGGCAAATAAAGAGAAAGAAGTAAAACCCTTAACACACTCCCATCTAGGAGGAAGAACAGAGCATTAAAATGATTTGTGGTGGCATTTACTAATGTTCCAGAAGTAAAGTTCTCTACAGGCTTCAACATACATTTATCGTTCATACTAATGCCTATTTTCCAACCCTTTCCTTCACACTCTGGAAAGCAGTGAAAATGGCATTATTGTAAGGGCAATCTTATAATTATTCAAATTTAAGAATAACCACAATTTTTCAAAAAGAGAGCAGATCTCACAAATCCTGGTATTTTACCTTTTACCAGTAATGATTTGCTTGGGACTGGAGAGATAGTTCAGTGGCATAAGCACCTGCCTGGTAAGTACAAGGTCCGCAGTTAAACCCCAGTACCAAAAAAAAAAAAAAAAAGGCTTGAGAGTAATGATTTGCTTAAAACACATCTTGTGATTGAAGACATGCCAGTGTACAATAACACCCAAGGGAAGGCTGAGAAGAAAAAGAACTGAACTGGGAATAGCTCAGTGGTGCAGCACTTGCCTAGCAAGTGCAAGAACTATGTTAAATTATTTCTTGGTACAAAAACAAGTGAGAGAGAGAGAGAGAGGACAGTAGAAGGTGAGCGTGCAAAGGGCAGCCATCATTTGTCCTCCTGCAGCACACCTGTGCTCACACTTAAAGCTCCCACCCCAGTACATGGGGACTCCACGTGCACTGCCGGGGGTGCAGAGAGTGCCAGTGTGCAACTGTAGCACTGCCGAGGGGGAGTCCTGTGCCCCACGGCGCGCACACACATCCACAGCTGACCACGACGGAAGATGGGCTTCTGGGAGGACCTCTGGCCAACCTTGGTTCCACTTGAGCCATGTGGCTGGGCTTGGGGCTGAGGACAGACATTTCACTCTGATCCTAATATAACAGTTTTCATAATCCAGAAAGGCCTATACCTGCTGAACGCCACCGAGGGTCTAGTCACAGACAAGAAGGTGTGCCGTCTCCAGCGTTTCCTCCTGCCCAAAAGTAAGACTTTTTCCCTTTATAAAAAAATTTCTTTTTTTTTATTGTAATGTGCTTCATTACCTTGGATACTGGCACTAGCTTGACATGCTGAATAAAAATGCAATATGTCATTGCTTTGAAAAAGTGTTCAGCAACTTAAACTAGATAGAATTGGAGGAACTTACCATCAGAATCAACTATTAGACTTAACTAAAATATAACACCCTAGTCAATTAGTCAAAACTGAGGGAAACAACTTATCTTTATGAGTCTCTTATTTTTAGATATTTCTTACAGCCACTAGTGTTGTAATGTATCTGTTCTTTTTTTCAGACAAATCCCTCAAAAACCTGTACCTCTGCCACGTAAGTACAATGAGATCACGAAGAGATAAGGCTGGCCTTGGTGTCTGCCAGAGCCACGTTCTAGTACGTCATTGTTGCTTGTGTGGTTCTAGAATCTTCTCTTGCCTGTTTCACCATTTGTAAGATGGACCAAGAATATTTATTTCATAGTTATTTTATAAGGTAAATAAACCACACAATTTTTAATGCATTTTTCTTTTTAAATATTGATTTTATATTTTACTGGCTAGCCATCTCTTAAAAGCAAAAACAGGAGCTGGCCAGATAGCTAAGAGAAATTAAAGTACCTGCTTAGGCAGAGGCAGGGACAGGGGTTCGATCCCCAGTATGCTGTGACAGCCCCACCCCTGAAGCACACTGAGACAGCAATTGAGACTGGGCGTGTAGGTACGTGCCTATAATCCTCTTGGGAGTCTGATCTGTGTAGTGAGACCCTATAGGCATATACATATATACATATATGCCTATAGGGTCTCACTACACAGATATATATATCAGCTGTTTTTTTAAAATAAGTAAAACGAAATATGAGAGGTACCTCGTATAGTAGGTTGATACATAGAAATTCAATAAACAATAGCTATTTAATTTGGATCTAAAATACATTTTAGTGATTTAAAAATATGTCTATGACAGGTATCCTGAATATTTGGATAAATATCTGGGTAATTATTCCAACATGACAGATATCCTGAATATCTGGATAAATATCTGGATAATTATTCCAACATTAAAAAAAAAACTTTAAAACCTATCAATCATGTAAGTTAGGCTCATAGAACATAACTGCTCCAAATTTTAATTTTCTTTCTGTTCAATATAGGAGAAAAATTACTATACATGAGTAATTTGAAATATATTTCAAAATAATCAAGATTAGGTCTATAGAAATTACCAGAATAATTCTCACTTAGAAAAATTTTATGCTAGGTTGAAATTTTATGCTCAGTGGCTTAAGCACCTGCCTAGCAAGCATAAGGTCCTGAGTTCAATCCCCAGTAACAGAAAAAAAAAGTGCATTTTCATTAAACATATGTTTTGGATTTTAATAACCATTTTTTGCTCACTTTAAATAAGCTTTTACTAAATGGTTTTTCTTTTAATTTTGACAACACAAAAGGGAAACTGATTTGACTATAGAAATTGATTTTCCCATTGTTTAAAAGCTTTATTATATATTTTTTGTTTTTCAACCCAAATCGCTTTTTCAATCATTATTGATCATCAGCCATATTCGAGGCAGCTTTCCCATCACAGGATTAATTAAAGAGCCTACCCTTAGGAAGCTTATACTCTCTGCTGGAGACAGAAGTACAAATAAATGCATAGATATCAGGTAATTGTGAAAGAAGCACAACACATGGTGGCAATGGATGATGGCCGAAACTAATGGAGGTGGTGACACTTGCTATTTTATGTATTTGGTACAGGGTCTCACTACACAGCTCAGACTCATAAGAATCCTCCTGTTTTCATTTTCCTCAGTGCTGGAATTACAGGGGTTCACCAACACTTCTCATCTTGGTGTCCCGGGGTGGGACCAGTGCAACATGTGGTGCCAGGGCTCGAACCCTGGTGCCTGAGCTTGCCTAAGCCGGCACTTAGTCCACTGAGCTATCTCAGGAGCCCAACAGCTGCTATTTTAGATGAGGATCTTTGGTAAGGCCTCTTCCATAAGATGAAGTACAACCGTTCCTCCCACAAAGAGTTGGGGTGAGGAAAAAAATGAATTATATGTGGAAACAAAGCAATATTTCACATATTTGGGGTTCTAAAAATGTTAGCCAAGGGTAATCCTGTGAGCTTCCAAACTACAGAACCCACCCACCAGCCCAAACTGTGTGCCTTGTGGAAGTGTGCCTCTGCACTGCATGCTGGGGAGTGCAGTGCCCCCTGCTAGAAGCCACCCTTCCTTTGGCTCCCTCTTGCTTGAGCAGTGGGTGCCTTCTTTGAATGTCCAAGCGCTCATTCCCAAAGCCCTTAGTTCTCTCCAACTCAGTTCTCCTGCCAACTTCCCTGTCTTAATACTGGACAAGTCTGGTTGCTCTGGTCAGAAGCCTGAGGTCACTTTGATTCTTCACTTGCCTTATTTATACACCTTCCAGACAACCACTCTGGCCACTTCCATGCTATGATCCGTTCTAGGTCATCAGCACCCACAAGAATAATGAGCTACCTCTGCTCTCTGCTTCAGGCCTCTGCTCTCTGCTTCTGCATCTTCCAGGCCAGTAGTCAGAGGAACTCGGTGACCTGCATGCAGATCACATTACTTCTCCATTTAGATCCTCCAAAGCTTCCATACCATGTTCATTAGAGCTGTAGTGCAGGGACCAAGGCTGTGGCTCTGTGGTAGAGATCTCACCTTCCATGCACAAGTGTCTGCATTCACTCCCCAGTGTGGTGATTTGCTAAAGCCCAGTCAGAGCCTACTCAGCCCTGTAAATCTGACCACAGAACAAGATTCTTTTTGCCTCCTGTCCAACTTCGTTCCTATTGTCCCATTTCTCACCACACCAGGTTCAATGGTTCTTTCACTATCCTTCCAATATTCCAAATCCTTGCACCTAATGTCATCTCTGAACATTCTTTCCAGAGGAGGCCTCCCCTTCTCCACCTTGGGTCTTACCCGAGTGGCATCTCATGGAGGTGTCCTTTCCTGTTCATTGTTTTCAGTAGCATTTATGATTCTCTGACACTGTGTGTATATTTACTTTGTGTCTTTCACTTAGTTCATTAAAATTCAAGATCCAAGAAGGCAACTTTGCTGTTTCACTTCTACTAGGTATACACAGTGCCTTGATCAATGACAGCACATTTTTATTTACATTTCCTCTATTTCTAATTTTCTATTCCTTTTGTATTCCCCCTTGTTTCTACATTTAGACTGTGAACTTGAAAAAGAAGCACATTTCCTAAGGAAAAACAATGTAGTGGGAAGAGTCACATTGTTCTACATTTTGTACGTTTCTTTAACGTCTGGAATCAGAGATGCTAGATGCTGCTATCAGTTTTTAGTCAGTCTTTGCAATATGTTTTTATGGTTAATTATATGTAGAAAACTATGTTTCACAGAGATAGATAACTGGAAAAAGCAAAGAGCTCTTGAGGCCAGGAATGGACCTTGGAGATTTCCAAGGGTTCTCCGAGCACATGTGGGCGTCCGCACTCTCAAGGATGCCCCTGGTTTGTGTGTCTGCTGTTCTGCCCAGTACAGCCGTGAAGCCTAAGCACAGTAATGCACAAGAAATAATGGAGATTAACTGATTTTTCAAACCCCTTTCAGGATTTCCAGAAGGGGGAGGAAGCCCAACTGTGGATGGACTATCCCCTAGTTTTTCATCTATATCCACTTTTTCAGAACAGGTATGGTAGTAGCTCTTTATTTTCTTTTCTCAGGATCAAGGTTGTTACATTGTTCTTATAATTCCTTCACTTGGCCAATACTATTACAGATTTGTACATGGATGCTAGAGCATATTTGCTATTCCTTGTGTACTTAAAGTGATTTGATTTATATATAATGTTTCAGGTACACAAGTATGGTGAAAATAGTTTAGAATAATAAAGCTGAGTTTATGCTAGCATAGGTTGTCCCTGTTACCCTGACTGACTTCTACCAGGAGCTCATCATCAGACAGTATAAACTGTGGATCTTACTAAATTGTTACCACTAAACTAAAGGACAAGGGCAAGTCAAATAGTTCAGCAGATTAAAGTGCCTTCTTAGCAGATGCTGGGGCTGAGAGTTTGATCCCCAGGCCTGCCGTGTTGGTCCTGCCCTGGGGTGTGCTGAAATGGGGATTGAGATTGGGCATGGTGACACGTGCCTGTAATCTCAGCACTTGGGCGACTGTAAACTGGAGGATCACTGTGAGTCCGATCTACACAGTGAGAACCTGTACACCCTGTCCTAAATAATAAATAAATAAAGGAGAGGGTAGGTGTTCTGAGCCAGGGAGTTTGGGTAAAAGCTAAAGCACAGGCCCTATAGTTTCAAATGGTTTATGTGCTGTCACTTGCTGAGGGGTACAAAATGCCTATGGTTTTACAATGTCTAAGACCTTGCTCTGTTGATTTTAGTTTGTATTCTAGATGTCCTGAATCACAAGTAGTTTCTCAAAATAGCAAGGAAACGTGCTGCTTCTGTTTTTTTTTTCTCTCAAAGATTTTATTTAACCTTTGTAATTTTTTCAGAACAGATGTGTTGAGAGGCTTGTAGTACTGAAACACATAAAATACATCATAGTTTAAGGAAAAAGAAAGGACTGCACCTGCACTTGAAGTCTCTCTGAGTTTACAGGTTAGGGCTAGTGCTTTTACATTAAAATGTACAATACAGGGCCAGGAAGATAACTCAGTGGCTTGAGCACTTCCCAGCAAGTGCAAGGTACTGAGTTCAATCCATTGTACCACAAAAAAAAGTAAAATAGAAATCATAGTATGTGTCCTTGCTTTAAAAGAAAAAAAGGTTCATTATTTGCAAGAATCAAATAAGATAATATTCATAAACACTTAAGAGACTATAAAGCACTTTTAAAACACAGTAAAATTACAAACACAATGGCAAAGAGAGACAATAATTTATTTAGAAGGATAAATGGGAAATTATTGAGATTTAGTAATGGTCGAATGCTAAATTTAGCAGCTAAGCCCAAATAGGAAAGAGCCATTGACAAAAGCCAGTGATTAGTTGTCCCTGTTAGTCCTGATGACTGCTCCCAGTAGCCTAATGCAGTTGGCCAAAGGAAACACAAAACTTACTTTCATATTATTAGCGCAAACGTACATTATGGGTTCTTGTCTCTATCATACACACTGAATCTTGCTTTCAGTGCACAGAAATGGAAGAGTCCTTTAAAAGAACAGCTCCACTTCACAATCTTTCTGTTTCACAGGAAGCTGAGCTGCACTGTAAGCCGTGGTATGCTGGAGCCTGTGACCGGAAGTCAGCTGAAGAGGCATTGCACAGATCAAATAAGGTTTGGCTATCTTCAGATTTCCTCTTGTGCCGTCAGCTGCAGTAGCTGTAGCGGTCGTCCCACTAAGTGCTAAGTAGGCAGCTATAAGCATTATGCACGCAGAGATCTTTTTATTTTATTTACTAGGGAGGAGCTATCACCATCCCCTCCTCTTTCTAGCACCCCTCTTCGTTTCCCCATTACCTACTTGCCCTTCCACCTGAAGGCACCGCCATGCTCCATTGCTATCCCAGCAAGGGAAGTCTCTGGAAAGCTTGGAGCTACATCAGCTCTGTTCAGACATGAGCAGCGGCAGGCTATCTGGGTCTGTTTGTAGGAGTAAAGATTTTTGTCAAGACAGCAGAAAACAATATCTGGAAGTAACTTCCTGAGAGCTGAACTCCAATCACGCAGAAACGCTATTCATAGAATTCAGATGATCCAAGATGAAAGAGTCACTGTTCATTTTCTTCCTGCCTTCTCACATTTTTATTTTGTACAATTTCATTTCAGTCAGAGTATATGACATTTACATACTTTGAGTTCCTACTGTTATTTTAGTCTCAACTCCACAATTAAACATACTAATGGTGTCCATCTGTCCTTCAGCAGCTTCACCAGCTGCTGCTTGTTTGATGAAGTGTACTTCTTGGAGAGTTTCAGAAAGAACTGTGTTTATGCTATTCTTGAGGTCTGGGACCCTAAGAGCTACATTGTCCATAGCCTGAGAATTGGAGGACATGTGAGATGAGTAGAAAGTCATCAGCTTGAGTTTTTAGACACTGAACTGCTGGACTGCCTTGCACTATGTGAGGCTCTTGAAAAGCCCGATGCTAATATTATTTTCTTACCCTTGCATATAATTTGATACTTTAATCTGAAAGCACTGCACATTTTGGTGGTGGTGTTATTTTCAAAGTACAATTTTGTTACTAGAATGTGCCTCTGAGATTATTCCAGGTTGATTTCTTCAGGTAGACAGAAGCCCTTTCAGTACATAAATGGATATAAATTTTCTTTTGTAGCCAATTATTTTCTTAAATTATAGCCTGAAGGGGCTATAGCTCAGTGGCACAGTGTCTGCCTAGCAAGCACAAGGTCTTGAGTTCAATTCCTGATACCACTCCAAAAGAAATTAAACTGTTAAAGGATAATTCTAATCCATTGTTTTCTTTTCTTTTTTTTTTATATTATGTGTACTATAAAGCTTGTTATGCTTTCATCTGTCAAACTGTATTATATTCTTTCATTAGTGCTCATTTTTAAAAAACATGGCTGTTTCCACATTTTCCTATAGTTTTCTGTACTCAACATAAACTCTATTTGAGGCTGAGTTCATCCTTGGGCATCACTTCTGTATTTCTCAGATAGGTTTACCTTTCTCTTCAATTTTTTTCTTCAGATCAACTCTGGTTGCATTTCTTCTTTTTGCTTGTCCATTTTATCCATAATTTTTGAATTTACAATTCTAGAATACCTTTATAAAATACATAGTAAAAGAGTATTAGGCTATAGAGTTTTTTTTCTTTAATATAAGTTCTTTTGAGAGAATTGTCATTAACTAAAAGTTTTAATTATTGACTTCTATTTTCTTTTCATGGTACTTTTGAAAAATTATTTTGTTCATAAGTAACATGTGAACGTGGTTCCTAGTTTGGGATTTTTCTCTGTTTTATCTTACCATGTGGCCCATTGCATATTTCTCAACCCTATAAAAATAATACTTTAGTTCATTCACACATTAAAAAGCTAGCATTGACCTTACTCAGGATGTTTTGTGATCTATAAATTTTCTATATTTTACTGAACTATTTTTCTGGAAAATAATAAAATAAATTTTAACACATAATTACCTAATAACTGTAATTAGGTAATACAGCTAGGAAATTTATAAATAGAATTTTCAGCCGGTAGCAATATAAGCCATATATTAACTATGACTATGCTTTTCTTTTATTGAACAGGATGGATCATTTCTTATTCGAAAAAGCTCTGGCCATGATTCCAAGCAGCCATATACACTAGTTGTATTCTTTAATAAGCGAGTATATAATATTCCTGTGCGATTTATTGAAGCAACAAAACAGTATGCTTTGGGAAGAAAGAAAAATGGTGAAGAGGTCAGTAGTTTCTCTTTTAACACAGCTCTGTAACTACGTTCTGAGCACAGTGACACTATATTGCATTGGGTACTGCAGATGAAGAGAAGGGATGTAAGAGTACCTGGCCCTAGCCTTGCACATGCTTCTTAAATTGAGTACAAGATAAAATACAACATTGGGAAAAGTACTATATTGGGGTAATATATCCTATAAGAAACAGAAAAGAATCAAAAAGGATGTGATACATATCCTGGCACTTGCATCCGGTTACTTAATTAGGCTAACTGGCCTCTGATATTAGTCCAGGAGGCATATAAATTAAGGCTGAAATACTAAGGTTTTCAAATTCAAGATCATAGTCTAGAGTGCCAAAGATCTGGCATCTCAATCAGGTGCCACTTTAGGAGACCAGAGAAGGAGCCAGAAAAAGGCAGAAACTTGATTTGAAACATTAGACAGTAGCACTTGGGACAGAATGAGTTTATAACCACCGGGCATGAAAACAAAAATCACAAGGGGATTAAAGTATCAACCAAACACCAACTTCAATGTCTCTTTAATTGGATCAGTATCAAAGCTCAGCACTTCTCACTTTAGCTAGCCTATTCTTATAAATGAGCCCTAACATATGAACTGAAATAATACATGGATTATCCAGAAAGAGTGATATTTGTTCTGGTAAAAATGATGGGTTGAATTTCGGTCAGTAGAATGAAAGTTGTGGGTAAAAATAAATGCAAAATATAATCTAATCAGAGAAAATCACATAAACAAAGTTCAAAGTAAGAAATACTTCACAGGGAGTAGGGGTGTACACCTATCAGCCAAGCTATGCAAGAGGCTGAAGCAGAAGGATCACAAGTTTGCACCTACCATGAGCAACAACATAGCATTTCTTTTCATAGTCTGTGTTAGTTATTAATGTTTCATTTAAAACTTCAATCACTTTACAGAATAAAATTTGTTATATCCTTAAATTAAATCCCATAGATGAGGGATTAAAATATGGAAAAATAAGTATTTATGGTAAAAACTTAGCATGACATTTCATTATTAGGCAATAGATTAGTTCTAACAAGTAGTCAAACATAGCTAGAAATGAAAAAACAAAAACATAAAACATAAAGTTATCTAGAAAATAACTTTTTCCCTTTACTAAATCCTGAGGTTAATTCATTACAGCAGTCTTTGTGTTTCAGTCAGCTTCTCTTATTATTACAAAATGCCTGAGATGATCAGCCTACAAAGAGAAAAGACTTACATTGGCTCCCAGTTTTAAGTGTCTCCTCAGCAGCTGGGCCCACATCATGGCAGGACTGCATGGCAAAGGTTGACCCCATCACTGCTAGTCAGCAGAAGAAAAGAGCAAGGAGATGTGGTCCCATGATCCCCTTGGAAGGCAGCCCACAGTGAATTGAAGACCTCCACTTCCCCGTAGCACCACCTTTATGAACAATGCTTTAGTGCATAGGCCTACAGTATACAATTAAGGTTCATATTATAGGGGCTGCTGAGATAGCTTGATGGTCCAAGTGCCGGCTTGGCAAGCTCAAGAACCCAGGTTCAGTCCCCGGTACTGCATGCCGTGCTGGCCCTAGAGCCCTGGCTATGCCATGCCAGCCAATAAAACCAGGTGTTGTGGTGCACGCCTGTAATCCCAGTGCTGAGACAGGAGAATCACTATGAATCTAACCTGTATAGCAAGACCCTGTACCAAATAAATAAATAAATGAAAGATTTTTTTAAAAAGATTGAAACTACAGCACCTTGTATCTAATTTTCTGGAAAGAATATAGAAAATAGCATATGATAGTTTCACATTTGACTCTAAAATGTTACTTCATAATTCATGAAGTAATTTCTGCAAGCAATTAAGCTAATAGACTCTTCCAATGTGGTTTGAGTCTTAGTAATATATGAAGGCCCAGAATGCACCACTTTGAAGTTAAGCCTTTGTAAAACTAGATTTTTTTGAGGCAGAATGTCATCTGGGAGCCAGTAATTTACTCATTTGTGAAAGTAGAAGATGTGCAGAATGGAGCATGAAGTTAACATAAACATTGATGTCTAATTGATCTATGTTTTCTTTCTCTAGTATTTTGGAAGTGTTGCTGAAATCATCAAGAATCATCAACACAGTCCCTTAGTTCTTATTGACAGTCAGAATAACACGAAAGATTCCACAAGACTGAAATATGCCGTAAACATTTCATAAAAGAAAAAGAATGTCACTATAATTGTTTCAGACATTTTCTCTGAGTGTCTCCTCTTGAGAAAAGTTCCTAAACTTATTTTGTAATATTAATCACCACTGATGACACACAGCAAGGAGGCGACTATTAAGGTGGTCATCCAGTCCTTTCTAAGTTGCCCACATGAACTTCATTCATTGCCTGACCTATGAAAAGTTGAGTTCTCATGGTACTAATATTCTCCAAATAAATGTATTGAAAATAAATAGATATACAATATTTTCATCATGCAAGAAAATAATTAGAACTATACTCTTGTATAAGACAAATCTACTGGAATCTACTGGTTCATAAGTGTATCTGGACCATCTACTGTTAATGCTTGATAATTACGTGTTGGTTGAATGTGGTAAAAATAAAATGTTGCAGAAAAAAAGAGCAAGGAGATGTGGTCCCATGATCCCCTTGGAAGGCAGCCCACAGTGAATTGAAGACCTCCGCTTCCCCGTAGCACGACCTTTTTAAACAATGCTTTAGTGCATAGGCCTACAGTAAACAATTAAGGTTCAAATTATAGGGGCTGCTGAGATAGCTTGATGATCCAAGTGCCTGCCTGGCAAGCTCAAGAACCCAGGTTCAGTCCCTGGTACTGCATGCTGTGCTGGCCCTGGAGCCCTGGCTATGCCATGCCAGCCAATGAAACCAGGTGTTGTGGTACATGCCTGTAATACATGGTATTTATAAGTGTAGACTGGGGGTATAATAATTGTGTGTGTGAGCATGCGTGCATGCACACATGCAGCCGTGGGAGATGTAGATGGAAATGAATATTCTAAAAGTTCTCCAGGATTTTATTGTTAGATTTGTTTATTAAAACTAATTATAGCCTTTTTGACCTTCATGTGTGTTAAATAGAACCTAAACTTGATAAGAGGTTCAGAGTTTGATGACAGAAAAACTACATGGGAGAGTTAATTTCCACAGGTCAGAGCAGAAAAACAGACACTGATGGACAGTAAAGAATAAGAACAGACCTTGTGAGTAACATGGCCAAGGTCGTCAACCCAGAAGTGTTTTATACTTTACTGTATCAAAGCTTTTCTTGCTACTGAGCACAATACTGGAATGATAAGCCCATTAACTCCAGTAATTGAAAATAAACTTGGTCCCTGAATAAGATAGTCTCAAAGTATTTTGAAAATGCATGAAGTGAAGTATTTTAAGCCCTAAAAGAAAATAACTTCCATCCCAGACTGTTATATCCTAGAGAAGTATCTTTTACACCTGATGAAGATACATGGTATTTCCATGACAAAGAACATGAAACTCATAACCCCAAAACGAGCATTCAAAAAAATTCTCAAGAATATCCTAGAAAGAGACAATGAATTTAATAGTATTATGATATCTAAGAGAATCAATACATCAGGCAGAGTGAGCAATGAAGTGCAAGAGAAAGAGAATCAGCAACAGAAAAATAATGCAACGACACAAATAAATTAATATTTTTCCATAATAATTCTCAATGTGAAAGTTCTCAATTCCCTCAAAGATACAGATTAGTGAATGGATCAAGAAATAAAACCCAATGATGTGCAGTATACAAGAAATACATTTAACCCAAAAGGAAATTCACATACTAAAACAAAAGACTGGAAAATAATAGTTCATGCATTGGAATCCAAAAGAAAACAGAGTAAGCTATCTTATTTTCAGACAAAGTGGATATCAGGCAAAGGTCACTACATATTGGCTAAGGAAATAATTCAATGCAAATAGCTAAGTTATAAACATATATGCACCAAACTCATATGGTACTTCATAAAACGAACACTACCAGACATAAAATATCAGGTATCATGAATACAATTATAGTAGGGATCCACAATACCGCACTGCCACAAATAAACCAAAAATAATCAACAAAGAAATTCCAGATTTTTACCAAAACTTTATATACATGGGCTTAGTAGATATCTGAGTGTTCCACCCAATAGCAGAATACACATTCTTCTCTAGCACATGAAACTTTCTCCAAAATAGACACCTACTAACCAATAGGATATATTTAAGGAAATGCAAAAGAATTACTGTTATCCCATACACATTATCAGATTATAGTGTAAAGAAACTAGAAAACAGAGAAATTATACAAACTCATGGAAACTAAACAACAAATACACTATTGAATAATAAATGGACCATAGAATAAATCAAGTATGAAATCTGGCAGTTTCTGGAATCAAATGACAAGGCCAGTATGATATACTAGAGTTCATGGGATATACTGAAAGAAATCCTAAGTGGAAAGTTTATAACTATGAATATCCACATCTGAAGAAAAGAGTGGTCTAATTAAATAAACCTAATGATGCACTTCAAGGTCCTAGAAAACCCTGAATAATCCAAAGCTAATGAAGGAAGGAAATGATGATTAGAGCTGAAATTTGTGAATGTAAACAAAAAAAGAATCAAAGAGCTGGTTGTTTGAAAAGAATAAACAAATTATACAATCCTTAGATAATTTTACCAAGAGAGGAATAAAAGAAGCCAAGTCAATATGATTAGTAATAAAAACAATGAAATCAAACTTCTGCAATCCAGAAGATCACTAATAACTATTTTGAAATCCTTTACTCCACTAAGCTGGACAATTCAGAAGAAATAAATAGATTCCTGGATACATATGAACTGCCAAAACTGAACCTCCAAAATACAAAAACTTAACTCAATACCAAACAATGAAACTGTGGAAATAATTTTTAAGAAGACTTAAGAAAAGTCCAGATCCTGATGGGTTCACAGCCTAATTCCACAAGAATTTTTGGAAAAATTCAATAGATCCTCAAATTCTTTAATGAAATTGAAAAGAAGGAATGCTTCCAAACTTATGGACACCAACATCAGTGTGATTCCATAATAAGATAAAGACTAAACTAAAAAAGAAAATTACAAGCCAATGTCCTTAAGGAACACAGATGCAAAAATCCTGAAATGATATTAGCAAACGGAATGCACCTAATCATCAAAAGGATCATATACCCTGATCAAGTGGGTTTCATTCCAGCAATGCATGCTTAGATCAACATATGTAAATCAATAAATGTAATACAATAAGTCCCTAACTTATAACTTAAGTTATACTTAAAGTACATGTATCACAATGTACTTTATAAGACTCACATTGTTGTCTTATGAATGAATCTGACCTACCAGCAAATCTCCTGGAACAAAACTCATTCTTAAATTGGGAGCTTACTGTACACCATATAAACAAAAGCAAAGACAAAAACCACATGATTATATCAATAGATGCATAAACAAAATTTTAACAAAACCTAACATCTATTCATGATAAAAAAAAAACCCTGAAAAAAATAGGTATTGAAGGACTTTATCTCAGTCAGCCTGATAAAAGCCATAATTGAGGAGACTGAATACTTTCCCTCTAAAATCAGGAGCAAGAGAAGGATGTCCATTATAACCACTGTTGTTCAATATGCTTTTTGAAACAGTAGGCATAGTAATGAAGCAAGAGAAAAAATAAGAGATGTGTAAATAAGAGATATGTATTCAAATTACCATTCTTTATAGATGCCATGATCTTCTGCACAGAAGATCCTCCCCAAAATTCACCAAATGACTGCTAGAATTAATAGCCAAACTCAACAGTGTAGAAGGATACAAATGAGACACAATGGCATATTGATACCAGTATCAATAGCATACCCATACAGAAATGTTGAGAAAGAAATTAGGAAAATAACACTTACATAGCATCAAAAAAACTGAATACTTAGAAATTAACAAACAAAGCAAAAGACATTTTTCTACAATGAAAACTACAGTACTTTGAAAAAAGAGATTGAAAAGGATATCAGAGAATTAAAAGATACCCTATTTCTCGATTGAATCTATATAGGCAAAATGCCTACACTTTCAAAACTGATACACATATTTAATGGAATACTAAGCAAAATACCAACAGCATTCCTTACAAAATGAGAAAAAAAAATGTAAAAATTCAAATTGAACTAGAAGAGACTTAGAATAGCAAAAGCAAGCCTAGATAACAAAAATCAAGTAAGTAGGCACAACAATCTCAGATTTCCAGTTATATTACAAAAAACAACAGCACAGTTCTGCCACAGAAACAGGTATGTGGATCAGTGGAACAGAATACAGAATATAAAGGGGGAGAGCCCAAGCATATTCACCCATCTGATTTTTGACAAGAGATCCAAAAACATACACTGGATATAGAATAGCTTTTTTAATAAATGTTTCTGAGAAAACAAGCTATCCACATGCTGAAGACTGAATCTAGACCCATATCTCTCACTGTTTCATTTTGTGTCTAGGTGTCCCCGCAAAGCTGCATGCAGTCAGGGGCAGCTTCTAGAGTTTTGTGATTAGTTCATGATCAAAGCTGGGATTATGAGTATGAGTGCTCCACCTGCCCTGGAGCAGTTAATCTGCGTACAAATATGAGGGACGAAGAGACTTGCTAGCTGCCACAGCTGCTGCTCCTCCCGTCCCTTTGCTCTTTGCTGTTTTCTGCTGCCTTCTGCCATGTGCTACTCTGCCTTGGAGCCAAGCAAGAATGGACTGAAACCTCTACTAACCATAAATTAAATAAACCTTGCCTTCCTTAATTTTGGGTGTCAGGTGTTTTGTTCCAGAAATGAGAGAAAAGTAACTAAGACACTATGCAGTAAGCCAAAATCAAAGCAGCTTAAAGATATAAATGTCAAAATAAAAATAATCTGCTGGAAGATGACATAGATAAAACTCTTGACGTCACAGATAAAATGAACACTTCCTAACTAGAACAACAGTACAGGAAATAACATCAAGAATAATCAAATGAGATCTTATCAAATTAAATAGATTCTTCACTACAAAAAAACAACCAATAGAGGGAAAAGAAAACCTTCAGAATGGGAAAAAAAAATTGCCAGTTATTCCTCAAACAGAGAACTACTCTAGATGATAGCAACACTCAAAAAAGACTCCAAAAATAAAAGACGTAATCAAAAACAGGTAACTGAAGTGAAAAGACACTTCTTAGAGTAAGTGCAATTGGCTAATAAACACATGAAAAGACATTCATCGCTGGACACTAGAGAAATGCCAATTAAAACAGCACTGTGATTTCCATTTGCCCCAGAAAGAAGGCAATCACCAAAAAGCAAAACAAACACTGAAAGGCTGCAGGGGGAAAGGAACTCTTTTACATTGTTGGAGAGAATGTAAACCAGTACAACTATTATGAAAATTAATATAGAGGATCCTCAAAAAACAAAAAATGGCAATTCCATTTGACCACCTACCCCCTTTCTCGGTATCTTCCTGAAAGAGGTCAAGGCATCACACTACTGTCCTCATATTTATAACAACACAACACATAACAGCCAAAGATGCCAAATTTCATCACTTCAAGTTGACAATGTTCTAATTTAACCCTTTGGAGAAGTAACAGGTATGGAGATATCCTTTCTTTCATTCAATATTGGTAATAAGTCACTGCTTTCATCTCCATAAAAAAATCACTCTAGCTGAAGTTGTATAAGATTTGTAAATTTGTTATATAAATTTATCTTTCCAAAGCACCTGGCTTAGGTTTTGTTGATTTTCTCTCATTTGTTCTTCTATTGCCAGAAATGCTGTTATTACACCCTCCCTTCCTTTCATTTTGGGTGTTATTTGCTCCTCTTTACATCCTTAGCTAAGATGGATGCTTCTGTGCTTTTGCTCATACAAGTACTTGAAGCTGAGTACTTCCCCCCAGTATAGTTTTAGAGACAGCCTTAGTGACATACAACAAATTTTGATAGTTTTAAATTTTCATTTAATTCAAAATGTTTTGATGGGGAGCCGGGGAGATGGCTCAGTGGAATAAGTACTTCCCTGGCAAGTGCAAGGGCCTAAGTTCAATCCCCGGTTCTGCCAAAAAAATAAATAAATAAACAAAATATTTTGAAATTTCTCTTGTCATTTCTTCCATGAACTCATTGGTTAATGAAAAAAATTATGTATTCTTAAAATTATTGAAAATTATAGCAATCTAAGGGATTTCACATCCACTTGTAAATAACTGGTACATTCTTCACTTCTTGCATAGTCTGTGTCATTTTGCTCATGTTGAGTCTTCAAGTCTTCTGTGCTCCTAGTAATTTTTCTTCTTTTTTTTTTTCCAGAACTGGGGATTGAACTCAGGACCTTGAGCTTGCTAGGCAAGCACTTATTCTACTGAGCTATCTCCCGAGACCTTCTTAATAATTTTTCTTTTTGGCTGCTTGGTCTATCAATTACTAAAAAAAGTGTTAAAATATTAAACTCTTAATTTGTGGATTTGTTGACTTTTTCTATAGTTCTGTCAGGCTTACTTTAAGCATACTGAAGCTTTGTTATTCTATACATACTTCTAGAATTATCTCTTCTTGCTGAATGTGTCTCTTTATCCTTAGGAATGTTTTTGTTCTGAAATATACACTTTTTTAAATGTATTTGATGCAGGGTCTCATATGATCCTCATGTTTTCACCTTCCCCAGTGCTGGGATTTCAGGTGTGCACCACCATGCCCAGACTTGGTGGCCAGCTCAGCATACACATGGGTGGGGCTGATGCAGCATGTGGTACCAGGGATTGAACCCCAGTCCCTGTGCTTGCTAATTAGGCACTTAGTCCACTGAGCTATCTCACCAGCCCTTTGAAATGTACACTTTTTATCCTGAGACTTTCTGCCTTTTCATATGTCATTTACATGTAATATAATGTTGACACAGTGAAGTTTAAATCTTCCATCTCCCCCATTCATTTTCTGTAATTTCCTGCCTTTTGTTGGATTGAGGCTTTTAAAAAATCAATTTTATTTTAATATTGATTTAGCAACTATATTATTAAATGGTTGTTGCTATAGAGTATATAAACACATGCTAAGCTCATCACAGTGTATCATCTTCAAATATAATTCTATACTACCATTCTGCCTACCATGTACTACTCTTCATACTACTCTGTACTGCTATTACTGTATATTTTACTGCTACAGGTAATGAGTTCTATTTTATCACTTTTTTATTTCAATGGCTAATTTTCCATAAAAAATAAAAGAATGAGGAAAGGTTCAGTTGTCTTAATTTCTTTGTATGTATTCATTTTGCACAAAGTGGAACTTTGCAAATTTTGTCTTAACTACTCTAAGGTAGTGAAATTTTATAGCTGAGAGGGTTGGGGATGTAGCTCAGTGGCACAGTCTCTTCCTGACAATCACAAGGTCATGAGTTGAATTCTTGGTACCTCCTCAAAAAAGAAATTTTACTGCTTATGAGTTAAGCTACATGTAAATATAATATTATATATTATCTATTAATATATTATATAGCATATAATGTATTATATAATATTTTAATAATATAGCACATGTGAGTCTAGTTTATTTTGATTATGAATATGATCTTGAGTTGCATCCATTTATCTACGAAAGTCTCTAGTTTATTATCTTTCTTTATGTCTGAGTAGCATTCCATTGTATAAAAAAGCCACATCTTTATTATCCATTCCTTGGTTGATGGACATTTGTATTTTTTTCAAAATCTGGCAATTACACATTGTGCTGCTATAAACATGACTGTTTATATGGTATATTGACATGGTATAATGCTTTTAATTCTTCAGGAAAATATCTGGAAGGGTAATATCTGAGTGAAATGGGGTTTCCAATCCTAGTTTTTTGAGGAATCTCCACACTGATTTTCACAGTGGTTGCACCAGTCAACACTCCCACCAACAGTAAAGAAAGAGTCCTTTATCCCCATAGCCCTTCCAAAATTTGTCATTGGTTGATTTCTCCATAATAGCTATTCTTTCCAAGGTGAGATAGAATCTCAGTTGTTTTAACTTGCAACTCTCAAAAGGCCAACAATATTGAACATTTTCACATATTTCTTTGTTGTTTGTATTTCTTCATCTGAGAAGTGTGTATTTATCTCAGATGCCCATTTTTCAATTGGGTCTCTATATTTGGGAGGTCTGATATTTTATATGTTCTCAGTAGTACTCCTTTGTCTGAGGAACAGCTGGCAAACATTTTTTCCCACATTGTGTGTTGTTTTTTCACTCTACTGATGGTTTCTCTTGCTGTAAAAAAAAAAAGTTTTTAATGAGGTCCCAGTTGTGATAGTTCTTGTGTGACCAGAATTTTTTATTCATAGTTATTGCCTACACCAATGTCTTCAAGAGTTGTACCTATTCTGTCTTTGAGGAGATTTAATGTTTCTGTTTAATATTTAGGTCCTTGATCCATTTCAAATTTAGTTTAGCATGTGGTGAAAGAAGATTACCAATTTTAATCTTTGGTATGTGCAGAGCAAGTTTTCCAGCATCATTTATTAAAGAGGCTAAGTTTATCCAGTGAATGTGTCGAACACCTTTGTCAAAGCTAAGGTGGCTGAATATGTCTGGAGCTATCTGTGCAACTTCTAAGCTGTTCCATTGATCTTTGGGTCTGTTTCCCCCTCGCCTTTGGACAACACCATGCTGTATTAGCACAGTAACTGTATAGTATAACTTCAAATAAGGAATTGTGATGCCCTCCTGCCTTGCCTTTGTTGTCCAGAATTGACTTTACTATTCTAGGTCTTTTCTGATTCTAAATGAATTTTGGGATTGTTTTTGTTAATTCTGTAAGATATACTGTTGAATTTTGATCAGAATTACAAGAGGCTGGTAAATATAGCTCAGTGGCATAAGCACCTGCCTGGAAAGTGCAAGGTCCTGAGTTCAATCCCCAGTACCACAAAAAGAAAAAAAAAATGCAGAATTGCATTAAATCTGCATAACAGTTTTGAAAGTATAGTCATTTTCACTATATTCGTTCTTAACTAAGAACAAAGGGTATCTTTCCACTTTCTGATATCCTCTTCCACCTCCTTTTTGTGTACTGTAGTTTTCAATATACAGGTCTTTTACATCCTTCATTAGGTTAATTGCTAGGTTTTTCATATTTTTGGATGCTATTGTGAAAGGTGTTGTTTTCCTAATTTCTCTCTCAGTAAGTTTGTTACAAGAAGGCTATTGACTTTTGAGTGCTGACATTATATCCAGCTATGCTACTGAATTTGCTTATTAAATCTATAAGTCTTTTGGTGGAGTTTTGGGGTCTTCTGTGTAGGTATCATGTCACCTGCAAATAGTGATAATTTAACTTCTTACTTTCCAATACTTACTTCTCTTTCTTGTATAATTAGTCTGGTTAAAGTTTTCAGGACTATGTTAGATAAAAGTGGGAACAGTGGATATCCCTGTCTTGCTTCTGATTTTAGAGTGAAAGCTTTTAGTTTTTAGTATGATGTTGGCTATTGATTTGACATAAATGCTTTTATCAGATTGAGGTAAAGATGATCTATTCTGACTTTCTTTTGTGTTTTATCATAATTGAGTTCAGACTTTGTCAAAAGCTTTTTAAGCATCTATTGAGATCATCATGTGATTTTTTTTGTCCTTAGCTTTGATGACATGGTGTATTAAATTTATAGATTTGCATATATTAAACTAACCCTGTATTCCTGGGGTGAATCCCACTTGGTCATGGTGTATAATCTTCTTGATGATTTGCTGCATTTTGCTTGCCAGTATCTTATTGAGGATTTTAATATCTATGTTCATTATGGAGACTGGCTCATTTGTCTCTTTTTTAGTTAGATGCTTTTCTGGTTTTGATATCAGGGTAATGCTTGCTTCCAGGAATGAATTTGCTGCCCTTTCAATATCATTTAAGAGTTTAGAAGTAGTGATGTTATACGTCTAAATTTCTTGTAGAATTCAGCTTTGAATCCATCTGGGCCTAGGCTTTTCTTTGTTAGTAAGTTTGATTCTGCTGATTGATATTGGTTTATCTAATCTGTTCACATTTCTTCATTCAGCTCTGATAACAATGTATCAAGGAATCTGTTCATGCCTTCTGCATTTTCCATCTTTTTAGAATATAAGTTTTTAAAGTAGGTGTAGGTGATCTTCTGGATTTCTGCAGGGTCTATTGTAATTTCATCCTTTTCATTCCTAATTGTGTGGGTTTGTGTCTTTTCTTTCCTTTTTTTGATAAGACTGGATAAGGGCTTGTCAATTTCATTTAATCTTTCAAAGAACCAACTATTCAATGAACTTGTTATTTGTATTGTGTTTTTAGACTCCAGTGCAATAATTTCTGCTCTGATTTTTATAACTCCTCCCTCACATAAGCTTCTGGATTACCCCATTCTTTTTTCTAGAAGTTCAAACTTCACTATTAGTTTATCTTGCTGTGTTCATGATGTGGATATTCACTGCCATAAATTTCCCTCTTTGGACTGCTTTTATTGTGTCCCCTAAGCTCCAGTACGTTGTACTGTCATTATCACTTAATGGTAGAAACTTTTAGTTCCTCTTTAATTTCATTTCTGACCACTGGTTGTTCAGGAGGGTGCTATTTAATTGTGATGTGTTTATGAAGTTCTTGTGGTTTCCTTTTGCCATTAATTTATGATTTCATTTTACTGTGGTCTAATAATATATGGGGGATAATTTCATTTAGTTCTTGTGCACTTAAGCATGGTCTATGAGCTAATATATGGTCTATTTTGCAGAATGTCTAATGTACAATGATGTGCAGTGAAATTCACTTTGTCTGAAGTTTCTCCCTTCACTCTTCCAGTGTCTGAATGGCAACACTCAGAGGGACTCTTTCCCTGCTCTTACCACTGTGCCATCTTGGTGCTGCCCTCCTAGACTGAATATTTACAATGGATATTTATTATGCAGGTGGGGAAATCTAAGGAAATATCTAGCCTTGGAAAGAGTCTAGCAAGAGCCTTCTTTATGGCTTACACATGGTGACTTATTGTATTCTCACGTGGCAGAGAGAGAAACTGATGTGTTTTCCACTAATCCCACTAATCTACTAATCTTCCACTAATCTACCTTTCTGATCTCATTTAAATCTA
>PVKA01026901.1:0-31104 GCA_004027165.1 Ctenomys sociabilis
CTATGTGTTTAACCCTTTGGGTTTCTTACACAAGAAAAACACTGCAATATTCAAATTTTTATGTCTGATTTATTTCAGTAAAAAGTATGGTGTCAAAGTACATTACTCCAAAAAATTCTAACTTTGTTGTTTTAAACATTGCTGCTTTTTTTTTTTAAGGGGTATGTATATGATAGTTTGGTATATTGTATTCTTGCTCATTTGCATATTAATGATCTCTTAATTATAAGTAGGATTATATAAGTCACTTAAAGGATCATGTAGTGAAATATTTAGCATAGATTTAGTTTATTTCTTTTTTAAAAATATATTTAGTACAGGGTCTTCAGGGTCTTTCTACACAGATAAGACTTGTAGTGATCCTCCTGTTTTTAGCCTCCCAAGGGCTGGAATTACAGGCATGCACCACCAAGCCCAGTCTGTTCATTTCATTTTTGTGGATTGATTCTAAACATTCTTAATTTGTGTAATTACATCTGGTATGGGGTGAAAATTTATTCCTTCAAACTAGATTGATTGAAACTAAACATTTTTTATCATTTTTATTATGGGAATGTGAGTTCAGATTGGATATACATACCAAATTTAGAACTTTGAAAGATTTTGGGAAAATTTATTATTCTGACTTAATCATATAAATTACATGTTTTATACTGTATTGAATTTGTATAAAATATATTTGTATAAAGAGACTAGTGTCTAGTCTTATTTCAGTTAGAGATAGGGTCTTACTGTGTAATTCAGGCCAGCCTTAAACTCACTTTGTAGTCAAGACTACCCTCAAACTCTTGGTGACCCTCCTGTCTCCTGAATACAGGGATTACAGGCGTTCACTACCACTGCAGGCTTGAAGATTTGATATATGTTTACTTGCTTTTGATTCCCTTCCAGTTGAAATGAAGCCTATCTTCCTACTCTTCATTCCATCTAAGGATTATTTTTCAGAAAGCATTACAAATGAATATCAGGCCAGACACAGCAATAAAATTATATTCATATGGACACTAGTGAACAGTTTATAACAACCTGGTTCTGGTTTTCATAATTTTTGATGAATAGCAGATGTGTATACTGTTGCAAAGTAGAGCTGTAACCACACATATTTAATTCTTAAGTATCAACTAAATATGTTAATCCTCTCTTAATTCTAACAAAGAATAGAACTCATTCAACCAAACTAAATTAGGGGCCAAACAGACTACATAATTGGAGAGTTAGTAATAATTGTTAATGAAGAAAGATTTTTCCTGTGTAAGCCTGTAGCCTGGCTTTTGAGAAGCCAAGGGAGATAGTTGTTTTTTTTTTTTGTTGTTGTTGTTCTCTCTTTGAGACAGGGTTTGTAATGTAATTTAAGCTGGCTTTGAACTCACTTTGTAGCCCAGGCTGGCTTCAGACCGGTAGCTATCCTCCTGCCTCAGTCTGCTGAGTACTGTGATTACAGGTGTGTGTCACCATACCTGGCCTGTCATATATTGTTTTCCAGAGCATATTAGAACTAGCTTTTAAATATGTTGCTGATAAAAGCCCTTGCAGAATATATTACTAAGCTAGTTGAATTTAGCAACTTTTTATTGTTAAGTACTTCTAGGTATTATAGGTTTCTACCTATAGAAACATAAATAGAATAATCAAAACGCCTTAATCTGTGGACATCAATTATTATTATTATTATTATTTTGGTGGAACTAGGGATTGAACTCAGACCCTTGGCACTTGTGAGGGAAGCGCTTATTCCACTCCACTAAGCCATCTCCCCGGTCCCTCAATTAATTTTTTGGAAAGTGTTCAGAATAAAATGAGGTGATCAAGGCTTGCACCTCATCGTGCTAAATTTTAAGTAAATAAAAAGGGAGCATTTTTGAGTTTCAATGTGAACCTTTGTTTTAGTGACAAAATGTTTGTCATATCCTAGTAGAGGTTCTTGAGAATATCTCCCCCTGCCCCTTAGGATGTTTTCTTTTCAGCTTTCATTCTAAAATCTCTACTTTGCTAGCTGTGTGATATTTTACATCTGTCTTTTAGGTTTTTTTTTCTTTTTTTTTTAAAAGATTAATTTTGGCTGGAAATTTTGGCCCATGATTCTTTTTAGTCCCAGAACTCTGGGAAACTGAAGCAAGAAGATTAAGTTTGAGGTCAGCCTGGGTTACAGAGAGTTCCAGTCTGTTTTAGACTGCATAATGAACCCCCCTCCTCAGGAAAACAAACAAAATATCTTAAAAATTACAAAGTAGCAGCCTCTAAGTTACTCCTTTTTGTTTGTTTGTTTGTTTGCGGAACTGGGGATTGAATTCAGGCCCTTGTGCTTGCCAGGGAAGCGCTTATTCCACTGAGCCAGCCTATTTGTTCCTTATTGAAACTAATACCTTATTGTGTCATTCAAGCTTTTAGCAGTTGAACTTCATATACCTAACTGGTTTCTTTAAATTCTTTTACATAGTTTTACAGGTAGCTAGTGTCTATGTATCTATTACACATTTTAGTCTTCCTTTCCCTCTCCATTTCACATGTGATTTGTCTCTATGATTTGTTCTCCCTCCCTCCTTCCCTCATCTGTCCCTCCCTCCCTCCCTCCTTCCCTTCCTTCTCCATTCAATACAGAGTCTTACTCAAACTTGTAGTGATCCTCCTGTCTCAGCATAGGCATGCACTAACCACATCCGGTTTCAGTGGCTGGCTGGGTGCCTGAGATTCCGGGGCTGGGACAGCATGTGATACTGAGGATCAAACTCAGGTCCTTGTGCTTGCCAGGCAGGTGCTTAGACCACTAAGCTATCTCCCCGGCTCCCTATGGCACTCTCCATTGGCCACTGTACATTAGCTGTGTAAAGTTTTTGGAAATTTTGAGGACTTGGAATTATTTTGAAAAAGAAAACCTTTAAGGTTTTAAAATTACTTATATAAAGTATACAAATGGGAAAATTTCGGGGGCCAGGGAGATGGCTCAATAGAATAAGCACTTCCCTAATAAACGCAAGGGCCTAAATTCAATCCCCGGTTCCGGAAAAAAAAGGAAAAATTTGGAATGTTAAAAAGTGTACTAGTATTTTTTTGTTTTGTTTTGTTTTTTTGGTGGGACTGGGGATTGAACTCAGGCCTTTGCGCTTGCCAGGGAAGCACTTATTTTACTGAATCATCTCCCGGGCCCCTACTAGTATTTTTTAAAGTACTTTAATAAACTTGAACTTTTGGAGTCATGTAATCTCTTTGTGATAAATATTATTTCAGTATGTATATTAGCATTATCTGTCTACTTCTTAGAGTTGTATGTCTGGATTACAAATATTTGAGAGTAGAACAAGGTACTAATCTTGCTTTGTACTGCTCTGCACTGGCAGATGCAAATTAGTTTTTCCCCTTGAGGCCTAAGCATGATCACACAGTAATGTGGAAGTGAAATTTTCTGAAATGAGTCTCATAGAGAGTATGAGAAGTGGCATTTCCTTGCAAAGATGAAGACTTGATACTGCTTAGTAGAATTGGAGAAGACTGAAAAAGTGTTTGTTTATCTGGAGAATGAGTGTTCTAACTGTAAGATTTCAAATATAAAAGAGGACCAGAAACATTGTGCATGATTGTCAAACCTGTAGAATTTTACAGCCGAAGAGTTAACATTAATGAATGCAAATTAAAGATAATCACTTAGGAAGTTGAGAGATCTCATGATGATAGTGTGTAGACTGAAACAAGAGTAATCTTATGTGTTTTAGAGATGGATAAAGCTCTTCACTAAAGAGGGTAGGAAGCAAAGATGTTGACCTAAGTAACTTTGAGATGCATAGAGCTTATAATGGCAAAGAAATGGCACATGTTCTCTAGATGCAGTGTACTTTAGTTGATATTGCTTCCCATAGAGGCAGTTAACAGTCCTGATACCTTTGGTGCAGTATCACAAACCTCATTAAAGTATTAAGAGCATTGATGGTAGGTGGTGGGAGCTAGATTTCTCATTGAGTAGAAAGCTACAGATAAGCAAGCAGGGGTGGGGTGGGGGGAGGCTCCGTTGAACAGTGTGATGCTGGATTAAAATTGAAGACTTTAGTGTTAACTCTGGGTTAATCTAGAAATATTAAACCTTTTAAGTGAGCTTATTTCATTAACATCAGGGCAGTTAGAAACAAAGCCTCTTCCAGAAATTAATACACATTCAAAATAAAACATTGTACAAGTAGTAGAGAAGTTAGCTAGTATTTTCACTATTTGAAGTAAGTTTTACAGTGTTTTTTAGATCTCAGGTATGAGGGGAGAGTTCTAGGCCCAAACCTATGTATTATCAACTCTGATGTTGAATTTTAGCATGAGAGCGATTTGTATTAATAGAAACATGCAAATTTCTTGATCATGGAGTGGTGATTATGTTTTGGAATACTTGTAATTATTTTTATTGTTAAACATTTGGGCCGGCCATATTCTCATTCCTAAGAGAAATACAGTAAAAGTTTTTCTGTAGCTAATACTTGTACCTAATTTTCACTTAAAACACTTGGTTTGTGTCATGCTTGTGCATTCATTTCGAGACATTCTGGAAGGCTCTTAAATAGCCATCACATGACCATAAAGGTTTGGGAGAAGTAAGGTAGGTAGGTAGGTAGGTAGGTATGTATGTATGTATGTATGTATGTATGTATGTATGTATGTATATATGTAGTCAGTTTGATGAAATGAAGACTTGAACTAATTAAATCTTTCCAAAATACTTGGGAATGTCTTTGTAATTACTTTTCTTAACTAATGGCATGAGGGATGATTATGCTGTCCAAGAAAATGATTTAAATATTTCATTTTGCTGTTGGTGTGTAATTTTGGGTTGAGAAAGTAGAGCTGGACACAATTGAGATTTAATGAATTTTTTTCTGAATTCATCTAGTGGTCTATAGATTTCTTGATATATGCCTTAATGTTGTTTAGTTTTATGTACAACACTGCCCACTAAATACTGTTTTCTGATATTACAAAGATACATGAAAGGAAAGAATACTTTGGTTTTATTCTGTTGCAATGCATATTCTGATTTACAATTTATTGAGTGGAGTTTGAGATTTTGCAGAGTCCAAGCACCATAGTAACAAATAACAAGGCTTTAGAGTACGGTAGGCAGATGCTGTATTTTTTATAAAACCCCTAATGTTTTTGGCAACCCATATAATGGCCCTATTGGCTTGGTATATCTTCCTGCTTTCAAATCCCTCTGAAAAATATAAAAATTGTTCTTAGTTTATGGAGACATGAAAACAGGACCTGGGTCAGATTTTACTTGCTGGTCCTTGGTTGCCTGTCTTTGCTTTAGTAACCTAGACACATTAGGGTATATACATTCAGTTGTTGACAGAAACAAAAATTGTAGAATTGTTTCTTATGACTTTCCTGTATTTCATATGTTATAATTTTTATTTGACATATTGATAAGGTGAATTATTGCTGGTGGTTTGCAAGTGTTTTGTTGCTTACAGAATTTATTTTTAATTTAGGTTATGATTTACATATAGTAAAATTCATCCTATTTTTATGATATTACAAATATTGACAAATGCATATCATTTTATCAGTGATGAGGCCAGATAATAAAGTGGTAAGAGTTGTTTTTAATCATTAGTGTTTTGTGGTAATAGAAAAAAGTTCAGCGTGAACCAGACTCTTCTTAGTTTGTAGAAATGTGTCTAGGTTACTTTTCTGTCATTGCCGAGAAAATATCCAATACCCAAAGTTAAAGGAGGAAAGGTTTATTTAGCTCAGTTTGTGGAGGTTTCAGTCCAAAATCAACTGGCTCCAAGACAGTCTGGCTGTGTGTCAGAGGGGCAGCAGTTCAATGCAACAGAAGACAGCAAAAGCAACTAGAGCTGAAAGGGAGAGCAAGGCTCTTCCTCCCGTGTACCCTGTGCAGAATACTGTAGGGCAGGTGTAGTGGTCACACCATCTCCCAGCCCTTCTCTTGCTAGGCTCAGGATATTTACAAAGTTGGAACTCTGGCCTCCTGCTGAGCGAGCCATTTAATTAAACTTCTCAAGTTGACAAAATCAGTCAGCCATTACAACACCCTAATGCTAAAACAGCCTCCCTAGGGCATGTCTTCTACATCCTAGGCTGTACAACTCCTGAATCACCATAAATTTGCATCAAGATATGACTTGAAAGCAGTGAGAAAGAAAAGGAACACATTGGAAAAGAAAAATTGTTTCTTTGTAGATATAATTACATATAAACATCCAAACATCTTTTATTTTATTATTATTTTTTCCTGTATTTTAGGGAAGGGTGTACAGGGTGTTCAGGGTCTCACTACTAGATTGGACTTATAGTGATCTGCCTGTTTACAGCCTCCCAAGAGCTGGGATAACAGATACATGCCGCCAAAACCAGTCTCAATTGCAGGCTTATTGATGAGCCCTGGGGGCAGGGCCGGCATAGCAGGCCCGGGAACTGCCCCCTGTGCCTGCTTGCAGGCTTTTTAATCTGTTTAACTATTTGACTGGCCCTAAATTTTATTTTATTTTTTGAAGTACCAGGGATCAAACTCGGGACCTTGCACTTACCAGGCAGGTGCTAATGCCACTGAGCTATATCCCCGTCCCAAACATGTTGTGTGTGACTTTTTGTCTTGGTCAGTACAGTTGAGTTTTCTTTTTTGTTTGGGGTGTAGTCCTGGTGTACTGGGGAGTAGACCCTAGGGCCCTTGCACTGAACTATATCTTCAGCTCATCTTCCTTCCCTCTCCCTTTTTGTTTTGTGTTGAGACAGTCTCACTAAACAGGCTAGGCTCAAACTTGCTATCCTTCAGTCACACTCTCCCATTGTGTTGAGATTACAAGTTATGTGCCACCTTGTTCATTTGGCCTTTCTCTCCCTTCTCCTGTCTCTTCCCCTGCCCTCCCCTTCTCTACCCTGCCCTATCCTGCCTTTTCTAATTGCATTGATTTTTGATATTATTTTCTACTTTTGTCTTGTTTTTAATTTACTCTTCTTTTTCTGGATCTGTAAGGACCATAGAATGGAAAACTTTTTTTTGTAATGTAAGCATCTGAACGCTTTTAGCTGCACCCCACAAAATTTGATGTGTTGTCTTTCCAGTTTTATTCAAACTGTTAAGTCAGAGTTCCCTAAAGCTGCTCACACTTTCGACCTAAGTTACAAAGTCGGGGTTCCTAAGGCCACTGTCAGATTTGATAATTCACTAGAATAAATCTTGGAATTTACTGAAAGCTGTTATATGCATGATTATGTTTTATTTCAATAAAGACGTACTATTTAGTCAAGGGAAGAGGCACATGGATGGGACAAGTGTTGAGGAGAGTTCCAAGTGCAGAGCTTCCATTTGTCCTGTCAGTGCTGGTGTCTTTAATAGTGATGTGTGGCATTGTACTGGAGCATTGCCAACTGGGGAGGCTCACTTGAGCTTTGTCATACTGAGTTTTAAAAATGTTTTTTAGGGGGCTGGGGAGATGGCTCAGTGGAATAAGTGCTTCCCTGGCAAGCTCAAGGGCCTGAGTTTAATCCCAGTTCCGCAAAAAAAAAAAAAAAAAAAAAAAAAAAAAAAAAAAATTAGGATTTGGTTATGTACTCATGATTGCCTGCATAACTGACCTTAGTCTACAGCCCTTCTTTACCCAGTGCCTCTCTCTAGGTCATTATTAGCATAAGCTGTCTGGGGTCTCAATGCTCTTAGGTAAAATAAATAAGAGCATTCTATCCAAGGTTTTAGAGATTACTTAACCAGCACAAGGCAAAGTCCAGATTTCTCTTTGGGCAAGGTTAGTTCTTTATTGCATGTATATTGGTTAATCTCTCACCTTTAGGATGCTCTGGATATTCTTGTTACAGATAATCTGGTCTCATTCTGTTATGTCAGGGTCTTTGTGGTATGGCTTAAGTGTGATGTTTTTGTGACTTGTACATTTGTACTTGGGAAGAATGCTTGTTCACCTGTTTTGGGCTACTTTCTTCTGGTGTATTGGAATATCTTACCTAAGAGCAGAATTATTTTTTAGTCCTTGAAAGTTTTGTAGACTTTATCAGAAAATATCTAGGCTTTCTCTCCCACCTAAGAAAAATGAAACCACAATTTTATCCATTTTTTAGAACTTCAGTTCATCATAATTTTCTTCAAATATTTCTACATGTTTCTTGATAATATATTAGGTTTTCTAGTAAGGCACACATTTTATGTTATGTTTTACCTGTACCCCCTTACAGTTTCATTATGTTTACCTAATAATTTATTTTGCTATAATGTCCATTGATTTTCTAAAACTATTAAGAAACTATTTGAACCCCAGAATGCTGAGCTATATCCCCAACTCATTTCTTCTCTTCTCTCCCCTCCTTTCTAAGCTTCTTCACCTTTTGTTTTTTCTTTTCCCTCCTTTTCTATTCTTTCCCCTCCCCTCCCTATCTCTTTTTCCCTCGTTCCCTCCCTTCCTTTCTACTTGATCTAAGTTGCACAGGGTTACAAGTGTGCAGTACCATACCCAGTTTACAAATATAAGACACAGTTATTAATTTCTAGCATAATTACATTGCAGTCATCCTGACATGCCCTGTGATATTAAGATTTGCATATGATCCTAGATATGATGATTAAGTTTTTTAAAAAATGTTTCTTGTGTACTTAAAAAGATTGTTTTCTGGTATGTTTTGAATATGTTATTTTAGGAGTGCCCATTAAAATCAAACATTTTAATTCCGTTGAGAGGTTTTTTTTTTTTTTTTTAATCTTTTTTTGGGGGTGTACTGGGAACTGAATTTAGGACCTCATTTTGCCAGGCAGGTACTTGCCACTGGGATACATAGTCGACTCTTAAAAGGTTTTGATTCTTAATTGATTTTTTAAAAATGTGATCCTGGGGTTAGAACTCTGGGCAGAAAGACAAGTGTTCTACTGAGCTGTATTGTCAGCCCCTTAATCTTTTAAAAGTTTGATCTATTTGTGGCTGAGAGAAGTATTAAAATCTTTTGTTTTGGAAATTGATTTGATAATTTCTGTATAAAAATCTACCTATTCTGCTTTGTGTGCTTAAGGCTATACTTCAGAATACAGGTAGGTATGGAATTATCTTTCTGGCGTACTTAATACTGCTGTGCCTAGTAACTTACTTTATTACTACTAGTGCCTTTTGCCTTACATTTTGTCATGCCTAACTGGCTACACTAGCTTGATCTTGGTTGGTTTTTAGTTTTCCATTATTCTTTCTGTGTGTTTTTCTAGGTGTTTCTTTTTAAAGCATGTGGTTGGATTTTTAGTGTGACTTTAAATCCTTTGTGACAGTGTGTCTTTTACCATAGGTTTTATCCACTTGTGCTTTTTGTAACTAGTCATTCAGTAATAGGCATATGTTTTGAGAAATGTGTTGATATGCAATTTCATCCTTTTGAGAACATCATATATTTATACAAATTGTGGATGACAGGCACTTAGGCTTTGTTTGAAAGTGCCTTCATTTTGCTCTTGCTCTTTTTTTGAATAGTATACATTTCCAGGTTGACAGATGTTTTCTTACCACGTTGATGCTATCATTCTGCCATCTGTTAGTTTTCTTTGTTAATGAAATACAGTAGTTCCTCTTACTCATCTTTTTTGTTTTCCTGGTTTTAGTTGTCCCATGATCAAGCATGGGCCCAAAAATACTAAATGGACAATTCATCCTCAGAAGGTCTTATATTACCTGTCTATAAGGGGAGATTACTGTGACCAATTACTCTTGATGTCATTTCTCTCTGACTACAACTTCAGTATGACTTGTTGAGATTTTTCTTATTATGCCACTTGAGATTTGAGTTTTATAATTCTGTAGGCTGAAAAAGTTTTGAATCCCTTTCCTCATTTGGAATTGGAATTCTTAGATATTTTTTTCTTTTAACTCTTACCTTCCATGTCTTTCAGTCTCTTTTTAAACAATCCATTTCTTTTTGTATTTAGGACTGAAGAGATTGTGCAAAATAATCATCCTGTTCTTTAATTATCTCTTCAGAGTCAAATATTCCTGACATTTCTTTCACTGTGTGTGTATTTCTCTTTTAGTTTGCCCATTGTGAGTGTGCATGTTGAGTGTCTGGCCTTTTGTGGATTCTTTAATCCACATTAGAGGATCTCTGTGTAGTTTGGAGAATGTCCCTTGCTCCTCCACTGAGGTTTAGCTAATGGAATAAATTCCCTAATTACTGGATTATCTGTCTGTACTTCTTTTTGTCTTTTGGTGTTTGTACTCCTTTAATTTTCTGCAGCTGCAGACATGCATTTAAAACACTACTTTTAAGGCTGGCATGCTCATGTGTGCCTGTAATCCCCCCACGCAGGAGGCTGAGGCAGGATTGTCATTTGAGTATGAGGGCAGCTTGAGTTATGGCCTACATAATGAGTTGAAAGCCAGTCTGAACCTACATAAGTGAGACCTCTGTTTCAAGACAAAACTATTTTCAAAGTTTAGCATTTTTAAGTGTTCTGCTGTAGGGCGACTTCTAATCTTGTACAGTACATGAAACAATATTGTTTTCTTTCTCCAAATACTTATTTTTTCTTTTATAAATGCTTGTTATGCATTGTTGCTGATACTTGAAAGTTAAGTATTTTAGAATAAATTTGAAATGCTCACTTCATCCTGTATGTTTCTGATTCTTTTTTTTTTTTGTTTGTTTAAAATAACTTGTTCTTTTTTTTTCCTTTCTTTCACCTGTGATTAACCTTGACTTTTTTTTTTTTCTTTTGACCTGTCTAATGCCAAGGTGAAACTGTGAGTAATTATAGGTAATTTATTCTGACCTCTTGTCCCTAGGGTGTCACAAATAGCTCTAACATTAATACCATTGTCAGGAGACTAGAGATATATGCTGTTTCACTTTTGACTCTTGAGTCTCAGACAGAAATTGAATCTGATTTGGACAACCTAAGGTTGCTCCACCTAACAAAAAGGAGTAAGTTGGCTTTGAGGGTATCTATTGTGTGTGTGTGGGTTTTTTTTTTTTTTTTTTTGTATGTGTCTGAGTTAGCCTGTGAGATTTCTTTGCTGATTTATATAGATTTGAAAAAGGGGGTAATAAGTGATAACTTTCACTTTAGGAGTGTTAAAAACTTGGAAGCACTTAAAAGCACATTACTTCTTTCTATTGAAAACTTGGAATTTTATTAATTGGTTTTTGAGTAATGATGTTTTAGATCATGACAGTTTTCAAAAATCTTGTTGTCTTGACTGTACCTACTTTAAGGTAAAAATCTAAAGGTTTCATAATCACTAAGAAAAAACATTAATTGTGATCACTTTTATATTTTGTTATTATCTAGGTGTAGATTCAAGTTAACCAGTTTCAAAGTAAGACATTGTCAGAGTAATTGTGTATATTTTGTTGAAAGTTTCTAGATAATTTAACATTGCCACTTGGGAACATCTAAACTACAGACAAATACTATATAGGAGTATTTATTGTAACACTCTTATTTGTTCATGATCTTACAAGTCAAATGAGACTGAAATGTATGGGTGAAGTGGCAAATTAAAACCATAGCTAAAGGAAGGGAGTGTTAAAAGGTTTAAAGGCTACAGAATATAAATCTGAAAATCTATTTTTACTCATAGGATTTATATTTAAACTTTAAGCAGCAGTTTTAAACTTAAAAATAATTTTTCTCTATTTGTAAAAGCCTTTGAAACTATTATGAAAGGCTATTCTGAGGGAGAAAATTTATTTGGTTCTTTGCTCCCTTATATGGTCTTGCACAGCTTAGCGGCAGAGCACTCTCCCACACTGGGGGCTGATGATTAGCTAATATTTTTGTTTTAGTTGATTAATAAGTTAAATATATTATCTCCACCTATACAAGAACAGGAGGCTATAAAGTCACATTCTTCATTATTTGAAAAACCCTGTCTGAATGAATCAGAATTTCTTGGAGGAATATATTTTGAAAATTGATTTTTCTTAATGTATTAAAAAAGTTGATTCTTAAGGTAGTTTTTTTTTTTTTTTTTTTTTTTTGATAGAATCAAATTCATGATCTTATACTTGCCAGGCAGGTGAAAAGGTTGATTCTGTTTGATTTGTTTTGAGCCAGGGTTTCTTTGTGTAATTCAGGCTGGCCTTGAACTCACTGTATATCCCAGGCTGGCCTCAGACTCATGTCAAGTTTTCTGCCTTACCCTCGTGAGTGCTGGGATTTCAGGGGTGTGCCACCATGACCAACAAAAAGTTGATTCTTGAGATCCAGCTTCAACTTAATTAGAACCTCTGATGAAAGACCTCAAGCTACTGATATTTTTAATATTTCTCAGTGTTGCCCATGGTTGAATATTTATGCTGTGGGGTATTTTTTGGAAGAGAGGCTAGGGTAGTTGCACTAGAAATGGAATCCAGAAACTAGACATTCTAGGCTAGTACTTTCACTGAGCTTCCCCCATCGTTTGCTGGAGGTGTTTACTGATGCTGCTGGTATTTGTGTGTTAGGGAAGAGAAGGGGAGTGCAGTCCTAGAAACATTATGCTAAATGTAACTGCTCATAAAATTTTAGTTTCTTAATGTTTAAGTACTGAATATCTAGAGTGAGAGAGGATAATTGCAAGTTTGAGTCCCGTGTGGCAACTTAGTGAGACCCTATTTCTAACTAAAGTGAAAGGGAATGCAGTGTAGTTCAGTGTGGAGTTTAATTCCCAGTATCAAAACCACATAACTGGCTCCTATGTACTAGTCATTCTTGGGGTTTGAAGTTATGAATATATGTTAGAACAAATTATTTATTTTTTATTAATTTTATTGAGAAACAAATGAGACAGTTTTGAAACAGGTTAGTAGGACAGTTACAATAATTAATACATTGCATATTGTCTTCTTAAGTCCAAAATTTATTCATTTATTTTTATTTTATTTTTGTATTTTAGGGAAGGGTCTACAGGGTGTTCAAAGTCTCATTACTAGATCAGATTCAGTGATCCACCTGTTTACAGCCTCCCAAGAGCTGGGATTACAGGCACTCATCACCATGCTCAGTCTCAACCTGTCTCAGTGCTCTCCAGGGCGGGGCCAGCACAATAGGCTTGGGGACTGAACCTCTGGCCCCTGCGCCTGCTTGCGGGTGCTTTAATCTGCTCAGCTATTTGGGTTACCTAAAAGCAAATAGTTTAGATAGTATTTCTCAGACACCCTATTGTTTCATTAATTGTGGTGACATAAGTATCAGATTTTAATATTAGGTTTATCTCATTTACTGTTCTCCTTGGTAGGACAACATACCCAATACCCAAAATTAAGGGAAAAAAAGTTTAGTTAGCTCACACTTAATGGAGGTTTCAGTCTATTCTCAGCTGGCCCTAAGGCCAAGTGGCCCAAGGCAGAGAGCAACTGTTCATGGTGGCAGCAAAGAGCAGAGAATGGTAGCAGCTCAGGAAGCTAGTTAGCCTCTCTCCCCTCCTTACATTGTAATGCATATTGCCCAACCCAGGGCTAGGGTGTTGAACTCATACCTGCAATCTCAGCATTGGGTCAAGAATCAGTCACAAACTCCAGAAGCCACCCCATGGCTGCATTAGGTTTTGGTGGGACAACTAGGTACAAACCAATAACAAGGTTACTTTTTCATCTGTCATAAATTATCCCTTAATATTATATTACATTGGACCTGATGGCATAGGCCTATATTCCCTGCATTTGGGATGCTGGGGCAGAAGGATTGGGTGTTTCAGTCTAGCCTAGGCTACATAATCCAAGGCCAGCTTGAACTATATTGTGACCTTGTCTCAAAAAATCAGAAAAACGGGCTGGTGAGACAGCTCAGGAGAATAAGTGCTTGCCTGGTAAATGGAGAGTCCTGAGTTCAATCCCTGGGACTGCAAAACAACAACAACAAAAAAAGGAAGACAAAAAATATTATATTATATTGAGATACTGTTTCAGATATTTATAGATGGAAGAGTCTGGATATGACATGCTTGGCAGTGTTGACTAGCTTATAATAAGAGGGGTCACAGTAGATTGGGAAAGAGCTAAAACTTTGGAAACATGCCATTTGTAAGAAGGTAGTTCCAAAGTGACACTTTGGATGGTGTTTGGGTTCAAGAATGCATGTTAATGGGCTGCCCAAATAGCTCAATGGTTTTAAGTGCAGGGGCCTACTGTGCCAGCTCTGCCCTGGAGTGTGCTGAGAGCAATTGAGAACGGGTGTGGTGGCATGAGCCTATAATCTCAGGTCTTGGGAGTCTGTAAACAGGCGAATCACTAGAAGTCTGATCTAGTAGTGAGACCTGAACACCCTGTAAACCCTTCCCTAAAATTAAAATAAAAAAGAAATGTGTGTTAAGGGCCATGGAGATAGTTCGGAAGTCTGAGTACCTGCTTAGGCAAGCACAAGGACCCTGTTCAGTCCTCTGTACCACATGCCACACTGGCCACAAAGACGGGGCATGATGCACATGCCTGTAATCCCACCACGGGGGAGGTTGAAACAGAATCACTAAGAATAGGAGCTGCATAGTGAGACCCTATACCAAATAAATAAAATTAAAAAAATTTTTCAAGAAAGAATGCATGTTAAGTTTTGTACATGGATTAAGTTTTAAATAGAAATCTCTGTAACCACAAAAGATTGTGATTAAAGAAAAGCTTGGATTACACATAGAAGTTCCTAAATGTAGAACATCTAAGGCTTGGAGTCATACTTCAGAGCTGGCTCAGTGAAGGTACCACTATCAGTTACATGCTCCTCTTGTTGAAACTTTGATATTAAGTGACAGATAACTCCCAAAACTTGTTAATATTCCTTCTTAAAACTAAATGAGGAATTATTATTGCAAATTGGATTTGAATTGGCTCTTTCTATTGCATCCAGCCTCACCAGAATAAATTATTTGTGGTGGTTGGTGCTGTTATTTAATTTTGTACTTCTGCCTCCTTTTCATGATTCTGGTTTTCAAAGTTGGGGTTGATTCCCAATCTAGAAAAGCCCAGATTTTTATCACCCCAGTTTGTAATGGAGTTGTTTAAATCAACTGATGATCTGTTTTTGTTTTTGCTTATGCTTTTGTTGTTATGGTTATGAAACTATTGTCTAATTCAAAGTCATGAAAATTTGCTCTTAGAAAAGTCATAAAACTTTGCTAAGAGTTAGTCTTTTACAGTGACAGTTGGTCTCTTTAAAATGTGTTTGGTACAGGGTCTAACTATGCAGCTTGGACTCATAATGATCCTCCTGTTTTCAGCCTTCCCTGGTGCTGGAATTACAGGTGTGCACCACCATGCCTGGTCTTAGTGGCCTCTGAGGCATGTGGTGCTGGGGATGGAACCTCAATCCCTTCACTTGCCTAAGCAGGCACTTAGTTTGCTGAGCTATCTTTCTAGCCCTACAATTGGTCTTTATGAGTTGACTTGTATACAGTAAGAGGTAGAGGTCCAACTCCATTCTTTTGGATATGAATATCTAGTTGTCCCATTACTGTTTGTTGAACATACCATTTCTCCCCATTGAGTTGTCTTCATATACTTATCAGTTTATGATAAAAACAGGATTAGCTTTGAACTAGCTGTATTCCATTTATCTCAATGTACTTACTTATACTAGTACTGTACTCTTGCTAACTATGGCTTTGTGGCAGGTTTAATAATAGGGAAATTCCTATAGCCTTTTAAGCTAAGAAAGTCTCGAAAGAGAAGAAGGAAGAGGGAGAGGAACAAGGTTGTATAATGTTCAGGGTAATGAAGTTCCTTCCAGATATGCAGGAACTGATGTGTTTAGAAATCTATCAGATTTTGACTTAGGGAAAATGGAAATGTTCCCATATCTCTGTCTCCTAATTATGTTTATGTGTTTAATTAAGATAACACAGGCCTAAGAAAGTGAGTTAGTTTCTCTGTCTTGAGAGGAGAACAGTGGAAAATCATAACTGCTTTGAAGATTTTTGAAAGACATAAAGTAATTGGGCAAATATGTTAGTCTGTCAGACAAATAGCTTCTGTCTTAACCTGTTTTGTCTTGCTAAAGCAAATTACTAGAGACTGGATAGTTTGTAAATAGCAGCTTTATTTCTTACTGTTCTGGAGTCTGGGAAGACCAAGTGTTGAGGGGCATACATTGGTAAGGGCTGGTTTGCTCCATGAGTCATGGTAGAAGGCAGAAAGTAAAAGTGGCAGGGGAGGGTGAGGACAATAGAGGACTAAACAAGTTTATATAACAAGTGACTCCCTCAGTGATGAGGTGAACTTATTTGACCTGGCCTAAGCAAAACCTCTTGTTAGTTACCACCTCCTAGCACCAGTTGTTTTGAATATTGTTCCTAGCACTTGAACTTTTATTCAAACCATATCAGCTTCTCACAAGAAAATGTCTTTATTAACTGAAAAAGTTGTCTACTGAACTCTTAACTGATAATTATTAGTAGTGAGTAATAAGTAAATCCATTTTTAATCAGAACATTTTAATAGCTTTGTTCTACACATTTGCTGTATCACCCAAATCTCAAGGATCAGTAGGATTCCTGGGATTGATCCATGTGCTTCCTTTTGAATTTTTTACTAGGAAATATTTATACAACTGTTAAATGTGTTTATTTGTAAGTCTCTAAGAAACTGCAAAGAAAAATGGAGAAAAGTCATTTCTGTAGTTCCATCAGCCAGATGTGTCATATGCTTTCCATACTTAAAGAAAGACTGATAGTTAAGAGGCGAAAAATGTTTTCACGTGAGTTAGAAACTTCAAACAAGTTCAGATGACTAAGCTGGGCATGGTGGCGCATGCCTGAAATCCTAACACTTGGGAGGCTGAGTCATGCTTGCCATGAGTTTGAGGCCAGCTTGGGCTATGTAGCAGTAACCATGTCTTAAAAAAAAAAAAAAAGGTTAGTCTAAGCAAGATTCAGATGATTAGTCTAAGTAAACAGGTCATGAATTTTAAAATCTTGCCTTTTAAAATTATGTTTATGTACTTATTTTGCATGAATGTTATGGTCAAAAACTTTTAATTCTTACCAGATCATTAGAGTTAATTTATTAACAATGTGAATGGCTTTTTTTTGTGGCCTGCTCAGGCCACCCTGGGGGCATGGCTGGTGTGGCTTGTGATGCTGGGGATGGAACCTCATCCCTGAAGGCTTGCCTAAGCAGGCGCTTTAGGCCACTGAGCTAGCTATCTCACTGGACCTGACTGGGTTTTTAAGGAACCTTAAAATGGTAGCTTGTATCCATCTGTTACTAAAATAAAACTTTTTTTTAACTGTGTAATGGAGAGGTTAGGTTTTATATAAATGAAGCATTTGTGTTAATATTCACAAATATTGACAGATTTTAAAAATATTTTTCAAAAAAATTTTTCTTCTTGAGTGAATGTTGTGTTAAATTTTATCTCATAATATACCTGAAGCCATTATATATTCTCTTATAAGTGACAGGCTTTGGGAGAGTATGGTTTATCTCCTAAAACAGGTGCTCAGTACTTTTTAAAAATTGAGTAATATTTTTATAACTTATTAAATATGTGCATTCTAGCCGGGCGTGGTGGCGCATGCCTGTAATCCCAGCACTCGGGCGGCTGAGGCAGGAGGATTGTTGTGAGTTCGAGACCAGCCTGAGCTACAAAGTGAGTTTAAGACCAGCCTGAACTGCATAGGAAGACCCTGTCTCAAAAAGACAAAAAAAAAAAAAAAAAAAAAAAAAAAAAAGAAAGAAAGTACTGTTTGTAAGGTAAATATGTGCATTTTGTGCTTCATTTCCTCTTTTCTACCTTAGATTTGTAGCTTTTAACTTAAAAATCGGATGACAAAGTAGAGATTTTTAGTAGTTATAGACAAAATTATTTAATTTAAATATTTTAACATTGATAACACATCAGCAAACTTCACTCAAAATTGGAATTGCCTTTAGGTTCTCATCTGACAAATGCTTCAGTTTCATTTGTTATAGTTGGAGCCTTTATGTGAGTGTCGTCTTGGAAGTAACATGACGTATTTTTTAGGGTTAGATAATGGAGGGAATAGCTCTAATGAGCTGTGGCATGGCATTAATTTTATTCATTACTAAAATTCTGTTTGGCTAATCACATATTACAACTTTGCATCTCACTAAACTGTGCAGATGTTCTGAAAGTTAAATTTTTATTTGGAAGAAATTTTTGACAGTTATAAAACCTACCTAAATTATTTTATGCAAAGAAGGCAATAGCTTTTAATTGCATTTTCCAAGGTAGTAATAGGAAATATTTATAAATTATTCAAGGTCTTTCCAGTCTGTGATAACGCTTTTAAACTTTTCCATAATGTATTCCTTATCTCTGTATGTTTCTCATACAGTGTCAGGAATAGGTTAGCAAACACTTCACTGAACAGTAACTACTTTTTTTCTTAAGCTTGTTTGCTTGAAAATGTTGGTAGATCATTTTATGTGTGAATTGAGGAGGGATGTTGGCCAATGAATTGAGAGTGACATACTGCCTGCTGCATTAGGAATGCAGGTTGGCCAATGAATTATAATATAAATTTGTTTCTGTTGCATTATGATATTAAGATGGAAACCTTGCTTGATTTCAGAAGATGGATGTTGTGAAGATGTTCTGAAGAAAAATCTAATTCATTGTAGTGGAATATACATGTACACAAAATGATTTCATCATTTCTGGTTGACCTATGGCTTCAGTCATTAACTTTAATTCTCTGCATCTGCTATGTCTTCCTGTACTCCTTCAGTGTGTGTTGGGGGCAGGGGTATGAAAGTCAGGAAATTGGATATGGGAAACAAGGGCATGAGAAGTAAAAGGGCTGGGTTCACTTTGACTTTTGAAAAAGCATGTGCCATAGGACAGGCATTGTGTTGTAATAAGACCAGGTTCGTTCTTTTGGAGTCTTCATAATTTATATATAAACTGTGATAAGTACTGCTACAAGAGCATGAAGGAGTGGATAACTTTACTTTCCCCTGGCAAGCTTGGGAAAGGCATTTATATGGAGAAAAAAAAAAAAAAAAAACACCTTTGAATTAACTTAGAAATAGTCTTTTGTTTCTTATTCATGTTACAAGCAAAGTTAATCAGATAAAATTTGTATGCAAAATGTGTATGTTTTACGTTGATAGTTTAATGGGTTTTATTAAAAATATGTACCTCTGTAACCATTACCCACCAAAGAAAACATTTTCATTACCTCACTCTAGGACCTTGCCTTAGCCCATTTAAAGTTAGCATTACTGCTAATCTATTAATAATCGCTGACTGACTTTTGTAGACTAGCTGATTCTGAAATTTCATGTAACGGGATTGTGCAGTGGGTACTTTTTTGTGTCTGGCTTCTTTTATTCAATGCAATTTTTTAAAATTCATCTTTGTTAGTATACAGATAAAGGTTTTTTTTTTTTTTTTTTGTCTTTTTGAGACAGGGTCTCACTATGTAGTTCAAGCTGACTGTAAGCTCACTTTGTAGCTCAGGCTGGTCTCGAACTCACAACAATCCTCCTGCCTCAGCCTCCCAAGTGCTGGGATTATAGGCAGGCTTACAGATAAAGTTGTTTTATATTGTTGAGTGAATATACCAGAGTTTATTTGTATATCTATTGTTGGGCATTCTGATTCCCACTTTTGGGCTACTGTGAATAAAACTTCTGCAAACAAAATGTGAAAAAGTCACTGAATGTTTCCTTCTCTTCCGTAAATACCTAAGAATGGAATATAGAATTGCTAGTTAACAAATTTAGGTTTTTTTTTTTTTTTTCTGTGGAACCAAGGATTTAACTCAGGCCCTTGTGCTTGCCAGGGAAGCACTTACTCTACTGAGTCATCTCCCTGGCCCCATAAGTTTAGATTTAACGTCATAAGACACTATAAAACTTTTCCAACCTGATTATGTAGTAGAGTATGAGCGTTGTAGTTGCTCTGTCCTCAGCGATACTTAGTATTTATGGTCTTTTCAATTTTTTGCCCTTCTAGTTGGTGTGAAATATTGTGGTTTTGATTTGCATTTCTGTTAATTAATGAGTTTGATCACTTTATGTGCTAATTGTTCATGTATATTTTGTGAAGTGACTATTCAAGTCCTGAGAAACTAATGTTGCACATATACATTAAATTTACACTTTTGGGGGGCTGGAGAGATAGCTCTGTGGTCTGAGTGCCTGCCTGGCAAGTACAAGGTCCCAAGTTTGATCCCTGGTACCTCATGCTGTGACAGCCCTGAAATCAGGTATGGTGCATGCTTGTAATCCCAGCGCTGGGGAAGCTGAGACAGGAGGATCATTATGAGTCCAAGATGCATAGTGAGCCCCTATACTAAATAAATAAAATATTTTAAAAAATTAAAAATAAATAAATTTATACTTTTTGAGGGGCACTTCTGAATTTAAACAAATTTGTATATTTGAGTAATTACTACCACAATGATTCTTTTTTTTTTTTCTTGACTGGCTCAGGCTGCCTTAAGGGAGGATTTGGTAAGGCAGGTGGAGGTGGGGATCGAACCGAGGTATCCTGGGCCTGACTGCATTTGCATGAACAGGTGCTTAAACATCTTAGGAACTAACTGGCAGACCCCCTAAGTAATCTTTTTTTTTTTTTTCTTTTTTCTTTTTGCAGAACTGGGGATTGAACTCAGGACCTTGTGCTTGCCAGGCAAGCACTTACTGTATTGAGCTATCTCTCTAGCCCCTAAACTTATCTCCCCAACCCCTTACCACAATGAAGCTATAGTATAATTTGCTCCCTCCATTCTGTCTTGACCTGTTGTCATCCATTCTTTCCCTGGCCTGTAGCTCAGCTGATAATCTGTTTTATCAGCAATTTTGCAGTTTTGTCTTTTCCAAAATGTATGAATTGAATTACATAAGCATGTGGTATTTGATATTATAGCTTTCTTGAACCATAATGTATATGCAGTTTATAACCTCTCTTTTTATTATTGAAAGAATTCCATTTTACTGATGCAGAAGTTTATCCATTCACTTCTTCTGAAGAGCATTTAGTAGTTTGTGTTGAGTGTGAATAAAGCTGCCACAAACATTTGCACATGGTGTTTTGAATGTACACGTAATTTCTTTTGAGTAAATATTCAGTGGATCTTATAGAAATGCTTGTTTACATTAAGAAACTGTCATATTACTTTCCAAAGTGGATGTACCATTTTAAATTAGTGCATAGAGTATAGAAGAGTTTCAGTTGCTCTCTATCATGGTTAGCACTTGGTATTGTTCATTCTTTTTTGTAAGAGTGCTACTAGTACAGTTGGATGCTGTTGCCTTCATTTATAGTAAGGCACTAGCAGTTTACTTACTATTGCTATTACTTTTTTTTTTTTTTTAATGTGTTTAGTAAGCACAGGGTCTACAGGGTCTCACTACACAGATTGGACTCGTAGGGATCCTCCTGTTTTTCAGCCTCCCAGTGTTGCAATCTCAGGTGTGGGCTGCCATGCCTAGTCTCAATGCACATCTCAGCGTGCCCTGGGAGCAGGGCTGGAAAGGCACACTGGGGATCGAATCCCAGCTGCTGGGCTCTGCCTGCGTAGGTGTCAGTCTGATGAACTATCTGGCTGTCCTGCTATTACTTTTTGGCCAGCAGTGAAAATGCCAGCACAGTTGTTCAGAGTATTCTCTAAAAGTGAAAAAAATTATTCACCATGGAATGTTTTAGGGCCAGATATGCTTACTATTTTAAGCATACACATAAAGATATGTTTTTTAACTGGTTGCCTAAAGGCTTACACCTACAATCCCAGTCCTCTTGGAGGCTAAATTGAGGTAAAATGTTTACAAGTTTGAGCTCAATTGGGAAATTTGTCAACTTAGTGAGAGTCTGTCACCAGACAACAAAAAGGGCTGGGTGTGAAAGGCTCTGGTTGATTTCCTACTACTGCAACAGCAAAAGAGCCAAAACTAAACCTTCTTTGCTGATTAGTTGGTAATAACACTTGATGAACAAGCAAAATAAAGTCTAACCAGGTCTTCAGATTTATTTACGTATAAGGCAAAAATATACTTTGCTAAAAGGTATATTCACATCTGCAGCTAAAGTTTTAATTTGGCAAGTAGCTTTATCATTGCATTTTTTTTTTTTTTTTTTTTTTTTGTATTTTAGGGAAATATCTAAAGGGTGTTCAGGGTCTTACTACTAGATCAGACTCATAGGGATCCACTTGTTTACAGCTTCCCAAGACCTGGGATTATAGGCGGGCACCACTATGCCCAGTTTCAGTTGCTGGCACAGCAGGCCCAGGATTGAAACCCAGGCCCCAGGTGCTTTAATCCACCTTATCATTACAGATCTGTATCATACTTCCTATTATTGCTGTTTTGTCTAGGATGGATTTAGCATTGTTAAATGTAGATTTTAGTCTTTTAGCTTTTGTATGTGCTTCTCATGCTGGAAAACAATGTTTTGTCTTTCAATGAGATCATATATACATTTAAACTCTGCAATTTATCTTTAAAATCTTGAGTGACAAGTCCCAAAATAATACCTTAATTTAATTGGGACCATATGTACTATTCATGATGTGATACATGGTAATGTGCAAGGCAATGGAAAGAGTGTTTTTATAATGTATTTGTTTGCATTTGCATTTTTGCTGAGATTATTGGAAATGGATTCCTACTTTTTATGAGTTAGCTGTCTAATGGTTCAATTTTATCTTTCTTAACATGTTGAAATGTGGGCAGTGCAACTGTGGCTTTGTAAATGAGCATTTTGACCTACCCTTTTAAAACCAGGGATTCATTTTCAAAAATTAAACAAATAGAAGTAAATTTTCTGTTATTTTTAGAATGGAATACTTATAAAGACTTTGAAACATTGGAATGAAATCTTAAAATCTAGAAATTTTGTAAATGTCACATTTACTTCCAGGTATATTTTTGCTAGCACAGAACATTTTAGGGCTTCAGAATAACTCTTTTTTATGATGATAAGGTACAGAAATTATGGCAGGTATAATGAAAGATGGCTACTAAAAGCACAGAAGAACTGAGAATGTACTTGACTTCCAAGTGTGTATATGTTTATATCTATAACTGCTATTATAAACCTTATGGAAAGTACAAGAATATGCAAAAATACATTTTGTGAGTCATCAGTATGTAGTTATTATCACACCTATGTAGCCTGAGAAAATACCAGAATGAGTGAAAAGCCTTAATAAATATGTAAAACCTAGAACTATAAAAAGTCTCAACCCTATGGCTCTTCTGAAAGTGCTACTTGCATCTCCAGTTTCTTTGGTCTTCACTCTGAGAACCACTACTCTAGGGAGTGGTCATTCTTAGTTCCTTTTGTGTCTTAGGTGAATGTCTGCGGTATGGAGACTGTTTACTTTGGGCACAATGCTCAAAACTATCCAGGCTGCTTACCTATGGTTTTAAAGTTCTGTCCTCAGCTTGATTGCAGTTATACTCTGATGGGCCTTGATCAGTATCACCCTGAACATTATTGGTTAGTTTGTGGCTAAAGGATCTCTGACCACCATTCTGCCCATGACTCCGTGGAATCCCCTCCCCTTTAGTGTTCTGCAGATCACTTCTTCTGCCCCAGACTCTCTGCCTCAGCTAAGTGGGAGAACTATCTCGTTTAACTCCAACTTTTTATCCTTTGGTTAACAAATTGTCATCAGGTTGTGTTGGGTTGATTGTAAAGCTGACCTAGTGAGACTTAACAATCTTGTACTGTTTGTTTTTATTTCCTGGAAAAGTTTCCTCCTATGTTGTTTAATTTTATGATAATTTATTGTGGTATAACTAGTGCAAGTACAAGTTACTCTTACAGCTGCAACTTCCTGTATTGTTATTAGCATTTTAAGTTATGGGACAGAAGAGTATGTGCAGAAACATAGGGCCAAAAGTATTATGGTGTCTTTTAGAGCACTTAATTGACAGTGTTTAGCACAAAAATTTACTAAGGGGTGGCATGAGAATTAATGCTATCTATAAACTGGAGGCTGTCAGAATAGGACTTAATGGAGGAAACAGAAGATGAAACTTTAAGAATTAGGCAAAGCAGGAAGAAAATTCAAAACCTTTTGTATAGAATATTTGTTATTTTATTCCATTACCATTGCTTCAGCAGTCCTGTCATTATTTTTCACCTAGACAATTGAAATAGATTCCTAGGTAGTATTTATGTTTTCTTTTTTTCTTCTTTTAAGTCTAATTACCTGCCACTGTGACATATATAAAATGCAAAACACTGGCCATGTCAGCTTCTCATGCAGATGATCCAACTCACAAGTGGTTTCCCCAGGCCTGAAGTTAGCTTTTAGCTCCTGAGTGTGTTTGTAAGACTCTGAGATTTGATTCCTTTTATCTCCAGCCCAATTTCAAACCTTCTGGTTTTTGCTACATTAAGCCATGCATTGGAGTTACTTTTATACACTACTTGTGCCTCAATGTAGCCCTTCATCCTGGAATGTTTTCTCTTTTTGTTTTGCTATAAAACTAAGTTGCCCCTACTTTCTTGATCTGCTTAGCTTTTTTTTTTTTTTTTTTTTTTTTTTTTGCAGAACTGGGGATTGAACTCAGGCCCTTGCACTTGCCAGGAAAGAGTTTATTCCACTGAGCCATCTCCTTGGCCAGCTGTTTGTATCTGTAACTAGACTTGTATTGTGTCTGTGATTAGCCCCTCTGAAATACAAGAACCACTGCTGAGTTAGGATGTAGCGAAAATGTGTACTTATATCTTAACCTTTGGATAGTTAATGCTAAGAGTATATAAATCAGTATGGCTAACTACATGATGAAATCCTACTGCCAAATTCATTGGGAACTGTAGTCAATTTCTCTGCCAATTACTCCTAAAATGTATTCTTTTCTGCTAGGATTTTCAGGCAAAATAGCTGCCATAAACAATCATTAACATCATTAAGGATCAGTATGTGGGGTTTTATAAGCCTTAGAAAAATATTGTGTATCAGGAAAAGGAAAATATGTCTGTTTGCTTTTTAAAACCTTTCTTAATCCAGAAATGTGCATGAACATAAGTGTATAAGTTAGAGGTAATAAATGGTAAACATCAAGCAAATATAGTTGCAAAATCTGTGAATAAAAGGCACTCTGAAAGTTTATAGGGTGCATATGACCAAATTTAGGATTTAAAAGAAGACTTTTAAAAGGAAATACTGTACTATTTAAATGGTACTCTAAAAGAAGGAAGTAGGTTAAAGAGCCTTGTGGGTAGCTGGGAGTCTGGAATTTGTGAAGCACTGATTGGAATGTTAGTAATGAGTTACATAACTGGAAGCGGACTATGTGAAGGAGCCAAACAGTGCAGAGTTAAACATTATGTTCCTGGGGGTTCAGTGGCAAAGTGCTTGCCCAGCACATGAGAGGTCCTGGGGTTCCATCTCTAGCCCTGGGGAAAATTACTGTAATGATTGCACCCTTTATTCTGAAAGTAGAAGCAACAGACCAGGGATTTATAACATCAACAGTAACAATAGCTAAAGATTATATAGGTCTTCTAAATCTTTTAATTCCCACAATCCTATGAATTATGCCAATTTTTGATCCTCATGGTATAGATGAGGAGCCTGAGGAACAGAGAAGTTAAATGCTTTTCTCAAGATCAAACACACCTAGGAAATGGGAGGGGCTGAGTTATTGTGGTGCACTTGTCTTTCAACAGACAACAGTTTTCTAGCTAAGGATTTTTTATAATTTGTAACTGAACAGTGAAAATGAAAGAGGCATCTTTGTTACAATGTTTCCCTAAATATGATGTCCATACTAGTAGATGGTATGTGGATGAACACCTTATTGTAATAAAGGTACATTTTTTTTTTTTTTTGATAATAGAATGATGCCTATTTGCTTTTGAGGCATTGTTTTCTGTCCAGAGATCTAGTACATCCTTAGTACAGCTTTTCCCTTATCTCTTATTACCAACTCCTGTCAGTTTCACCTTCCCAGGTAATTTTCAATTTTGTCTGCTTGCTTCTACTGCCACTATACTGGTTTCATCTATCATAATTTTTGTTAATTGAAATAGCATTGTCACTATTTTCCTTTGTCCTCTCATTTTCATAGCACTTATAAATCCTTTTTTACTGTTTAAACTAGAACATATTACATATATTAGTGGGTTTCATGTTTATAGATATTCATAAATGCATATAATATACTTTCATGACTCCTTTCCCTATTTATGCCCGTGCCCTTTTCTTCCTGCTCCAATTCTCTTCCTCTTCTCTAATAGTCTCCCACTTCCTCTCCTCCTGTCAGCTTCCTCTGGTCTCTGTTTCCTCTCCTCCTATTCCACATCCCACATTTCACTTAACATAATGGTCTGTAGTTCAATTCATCTTCCTGCAGATGATTTCATTTTTCTTTTTGGGCTGAACAGTAGTCCATTGCATATTAATACAATTTCTTCACCCCTTCATTTCTTAATAGGCACCTAGGCTGTTTCCATAGCTTAGTTATTGTAAATTGCTGTGCGGTAAAGAAGAGTATGCAGATATGTCTGTTCTGTGCTTACTTTAAATTCTTTTGAGGATATATCGAGGAGTAATACCTGGCTCCAAAGATGACTGTGTGTGTGTGTGTGTGTGTGTGTGTGTGTGTGTGTGTTTGTGAATGCTCATATTGCTTTCTGTAGTGGTTATACTAATTTACATTCCCACCCATGTGTAGAAAAGCACCCCCATCCTTAGTAACATTTATTTCTTTTTTTGTTGTAACATTTTTTGGTACTCATGTTTATTTACATCATAAAAGGAGGGTTAAAAATTTTAGAGAATTTAGCAGAATAATTTCAGATATTTAGAGATTTTTTTTTTTTTTTTTGTCTTTTTGAGACAGGGTCACTATGCAGTTCAGGCTGGCCTTAAGCTCGCTTTGTAGCTCAGGCTGGTCTCGAACTCACAACAATCCTCCTGCCTCAGCCTCCCGAGTGCTGGGATTACAGGCATGCGCCACCACGCCCGGCTATTTAGAGATTTTTATGGATGGAATTTAGTCTATAAATTGACCCCAACTGAAAACATTGTATTAGCTGTTGGTGGCCTGGTTTGATTTATTCTTCAAGAGAACAAGTACTGTATAAAATACCCTCCTATACTACTTTAGTGATTTAGTGTTTCCATTAAATTTTCAGAGTTGTACAGCCATCACCATAATCAATTTTAGAACATGTCCATTTTCATCATTACTGAGACAAAAAACCTGATACCCAAAGTTAAAGGAGGAAAAGTTTATTGTAGCTCACAGTTTATAGGAGGTTCAGTGCAGAATCAGCTGGCTGGAAGGCAGGAAGGTGTGGCAGAGGGCCATCACACAGGTGAAACAGCCCATGACAAAGCAGGGAAGGCAGAAAGCAGCAAGAAACAAGCCATAAGCCAGTGATAGGACAGATTCTTTGCTTTCTTTTTATATTGTATCCAGGCTATTTACCCTTAGGGCATGTAGCACTCTTATACAGAACTATGCTAAACCAATCAGTGGGCTAATTTAGTAATTCACACACCTTGATCATAGAATCATGCACTTCAGATCCAGCCATCTCTGAAATGCCCTGTGGATATGACTACGTGAAGCCTTGAGAGGACATCTGGACAGAAGCCATTCCCCCCTACCCCCCATGAAACTCAGTACTTGTTGCCGCCCTCAATACTGGCAACCACTAATTTATTTGAACTTCTGCATATTTGCCTTTTCTGCACAGTTCATATAAATGAAATCATTCAACTACGGAAATTGTGTCTGGCTTCTTTTACTTTAATATAATTTTTTTTAGGTTATAAGAAGAATATATTTATTGAAAGAAAGAAAGCTGGGGCCCTCGAGTGGGTGGCCCCCACTTTAATACAATTTTTTGATGTCCATCTGCTTTCATCCAAAAATCAGTGCATTGTTTATTTTTATTGCTGAATACTGTTCTGGCGGATAGATATACTGAATTTTGTTTATACCTTTTTTTAATCTCTCAGTTTTATAACCATTTAGGTTGTTATGCTTTTATTAACTTTCATGAACAAGTCTGTCTGATATGATTTTTATGTCTCAGGTAGAATGAAATGGGTGTTTTGTTAGTTTTTTTTATCAGTCTGTTAAATGTTTTAAGAAAAAGTCAAACTATTTGTTTCAGAGTAGCCATTTGGTTCCCAGTTCTTTATATTCTTGTCCACACCAGAATTATCTGTTAAAAAATACTGGAATCATTCTTGTTGGTGGGAAATGATACCATGTTTTAGTTTTAGTTTGCATTTGCCTAATAACTGATGATGTTGATGCTGTTTTCAAGTCCTAGTTGGCCACTTTTATGTCTGATAAAATGTTCAAATCTTCTTTCCATTTAAAAAGTGTTGTCTTCTTCATACTGATTTGTAAATGTATTACATGTTTGGGGCAGAATTCATAATTGGAGTGCCAGGTGTGGTGCCACATATCTGTAACCTCAGCACCTGGGAGGCTAAGGCAGGGGGGAGGGGGGAGTTTGAGGCTAACCAGGGCAGCATCCATCCGTCTGTCCGTCCATCTATCTAAAATCTCAAAATATGTGTACATTACATTAAGAAATTTATGTTGTCAGCTTAGGTTCATGTAATACCTTGTTTATGGTAGTATATTAGGTTTATTTTATTTCAATTTACCATTTTTTTTCCTTTGTTGTTAATAAATATTCCTGTGGGGAGGTACCGTGTTATAGTAAAGCTATTCTTTCAATAAAATTTCAGGTAATAGTTTTTGTATACTTGATGATACTTAGCTGAATAAAATAGTGCCCTGGTAATTGCAAATAGTAGATTATTGTACATTTTGTTTTCTAAAATTTTAGGAGTTTCAGATTTTACTGTTCTGGAAGAATTTTCTTTAACTGTTAGTATTAATTACAAAATAGTTTGTTGTTATCTGCTATGTCATTTTTTTTTTTTTTTTTTTTTTTTTTTTTTTTTTTTTTTTTTTTTTTTTTTTTTTTTTTTTTTTTTTTTTTTTTTTTTTTTTTTTTTTTTTTGATTTTTAGGTTCATGTATTGGACAGACTGGGGAGAAGTACCAAAGATAGAACGAGCTGGCATGGATGGTTCAAGTCGTTTTGTCATAATAAATACAGAAATTTACTGGCCAAATGGACTGACTTTGGATTATGAGGAACGAAAGCTTTATTGGGCAGATGCCAAACTTAATTTCATCCACAAATCAAACCTAGATGGAACAAATCGGTAAGATTGTCATTTTTTTTAACTTTAGACTTCTTATTGGCTTCATTATTTAAATTCAAGAAAATTCCATGTTGACTTTGTATATTAAACTATATAGCCTAATCTCTATTTTTGACTGTCAAGAGGAAAAAAGCATAGACATTTGATTGTTAATGGTAGCATTTAGAGTTTATGGAATGTATTTTCTGCTTTCTTACTCTGATCTATCTTAATTGTTTTGTGGTTCTGAACCCAGGGTTTGCCAAACCCTGGCAGGGGTTGCTCATCCCTGTAATCCCAGCATGTGGGAGGCTGAGACAGGAGGACTGCTGTGAATTCAAGGTCAGCCTGGGCTACATAGTGAGTTCAAGGCCAGCCTGAACTACATAGCGAGACCCTAGCTCTCAAAAAAAAAAAAAAAAACACTCTGGGTTAAATTCCAGAGCACTTGAATATGTGTGAAAATTTTAGTGTGACAGGAGTGCCTCTAGTATTTTAGTTTCTGGGAGACCATACTGAGATGCTGACTGCATCACTCAAAATTATCAGTAAAACCATTGTACTGTTTATGGAAACTTTCTTGGTAAATGTCTATACCTGGACAGGACATCTTTGTTTTCTATAACAGTAATACTTAAGAATGGGTAATTTACAGAGAAAAGAGATTTATTTTGGCTCATGGTTCTAAATACTGAGAGGTTCATGATTAGGTAGCCATGTCTGGTGAGGACTTTGTGTTACAGTGTGACATTTAATGAATGCAACAGGTCAGATAGGTAGCAGAAGAGAGGAAAGGGCCAAAGGAGCTAGTTTGCTTTATAACAAACTCTGGTGATAACTGATCTACTCTGTTTGCCTTGTTTGTTTTTGGTCTTCTTTTTATTTTACTGTATTTTTTATTTTTTATTTTTTTTTGGTTGAATTGTTTTTTTTGGGGAGGTTTCTTGTATTTTTTTTTTTTTTTTTTTTTTTTTTTTTTTTTTTTTTTTTTTTTTTTTTTTTTTTTTTTTTTTTTTTTTTTTTTTTTTTTTTTTTTTTTTTTTTTTTTTTTTTTTTTTTTTTTTTTTTTTTTTTTTTTTTTTTTTTTTTTTTTTTTTTTTTGGTTTTGGTGCTGAGGACTGAACCCAGGGCTTCTAGCTTGCTAGGCAAGTATTCTACTGCTGAGCCAAATCCCCAGCCCCCTGTTCTACTCTGAAAGTAAGGTCTCACATATTTTAATGGCCCTATCCTATTGATACTGTTAAACTGGCAATTAAAGTTCATCATGGGTTGGATACAAATCATAGCACAAAGTCTGTAATTCAGACATGGAATTTCTTCTCAAATCATTTTTAGATTTCAAAGACACTATACTTACATTCTTGTATTTAATTATATATATGTTATGGTATTGGTATTTTCTTTCTAAGTGAGACCAGAGGTGAGTCTCAGGTAGTTGAAGGATTTTTTCAGACTGCAAACATGTAGAAGTTTTCTGAACTTTGAAAAATTTAATTTAATTAAAAAGCTTTTTGTTGTCATGGAATTTTTTTTTTTCTGAGTCTTCAAAAAAAGAGTGCAATGACTTACATCATGATGGTTTAAAATTTAAAATAAGTGTTTCATTATGAATATAAAAATATAGTTATGTTTCAACCTCAAATTTGGCAATAAAGCTATAGGGAACTCTTAGAATGAGGAGATTAGAGGTCTTATACAGGACACGAGATACCACACTGAATAGGAACAAAATTCATTAAGAGTAGGGAAGAACAAAAGGGGAAGGAAAGAGGATGCTTACAGAAGAATTAGGACTTGGCTGGTGAGAAAGATCAGTGGACTAAACTCCTGTTTAGACAAGTGTAGGGACCAGGGCTCAATCCCCAGTCTCACAATCTGCGCCCGCCCTGTCCCCAGGGTGCACTGAGCCTGAGAGGGAGTCTTGGTGTGGTGGCTCATGCCTGTAATCCCAGCCTGGGGAGGCTGAAAACAGGAGGATCAGTACAAGTCCAAGCTGCATAGTGAGACCCTATACCAAATACATAAAATGAAAAAAAAAAGAATCAAGA
>PVKA01026902.1:0-31132 GCA_004027165.1 Ctenomys sociabilis
GTAGGCTCCCGGGTGCGCTCATATGCCTTAGGTGTGCGCTGGGATGGGTGGAGTAGGGATGTGGCGGGTGATGAGGAACCAGGCAGGACTCCGAGCTGGGGCGGAGGAAAGTCCGGGAGAACAGGCTGGCTGGGATGTGGGGCGGGGTTTGTTCGAGTGGAGGCGGAGGTTATCCTCCTAACGGGGCGGAGTCTGCCAGTACTTGGGGCGGAGCAGCCAGGGGCCGGAGGGGATAGAAAGGCGGCCAGACCTTCCTGTCGGATGCGGACGCGGCCTCCGGGTCTCAGCTGGCGGCCTCTGAGCTCCCAGCATCCCGGAATCTCGGCCTCGGACACGGTGCATTCGAATGTGGCGCCGTCCCCTTCGCGGGCGCGAACCGATCGAAGATCCTGGAGCACCGACACCAGGCGCTCTGGGGCGGAGCCCAGGAAGTGAGGCGTGACCGGGGGGCGGTCCCGTTCACGCCCACGACACGCCCCCTCACCTAAACCTCTTCGCGCCCACCTTACAGCCGAGGCCCTGAATTCTACTATGCTCACCACGCACAGTCAGGCGGACAGGCCCGGCCCGGGACGTCTCCACCGCGCAGCTGTACGTCCCCGCGTCTGAGGGTCTGCAGCGCCGCAGCTGGAGAAGGCGGCGCGTTCCGAGGGCCTGGAGCCGGAGCCGGGGGCTAGGAGTGAGCGCGCGACCGTCCTAGAGACGGAAGTTGCAAAGGGTCGCGCAGAGTCCAGCTGGGCCCCCACTGCGCTGCCCTGTAGCGCAGCGGCGCCCCCAGTGGAGGCCAAACTGTCTGGAGATGTTTTTGCATGGGTCTTCTTTGGCAAGGTGTCACTCTTTGGGACATTAGGGCTGAGGAAGGGCATTACGGGTGCAGGAAGCACCGTGTACAGCTCAGAGGGTAGGAGTGTGGATTCTGGAATTTGGCAAACCTGGATCCAGGAATGGGCTCTACTCTTTTTGTTTGTCCCTGGGCAAATACATTTATACCATTAAGGATCAGTTTCCTCATAGATAACAAACATGGTGATGACACGAGCTACCTTCATAGGATTATTTTAAGGCTAAAGGACTAAGTGCAGTGTAAATCTTAGCACACTGCTAGGTACATCTGTCCACTGAGCTCTGCTGTGGCCATTACGATTACTGTTGTGCCCACGAGGTCGGGCGCTGGGCTAGGCTCTGACCTTCTCCCAGGTAACATCTGCCAAGGCCTGGGAAAGCTCACACTCCAACGTAGCTGTGTCACCCTCGGTCACCTCTAGGTCCTGTGGTCCCCGAACAATGCTCACTGGGACCTCTGAGAGTGGGAGGGAGGACAGTACAGAGGAAGCATGAGTAAGAGCAAGATGAGGACCCAGCTGGCAGGGCCAAGGCACACAGTGGGAGGGATCCGTTAGTGTGATCAGTGGAGGACACTCCACTGATGATGGGGGTATGTGAGAGGACCTGTGGCTCACGGCAAATGAGGGCATATCGGGTCCAGTGGGGTGGGAGTGGTCTGCTGTGAGTCACAGTAAGTGGTCAGTGGGGGACACAATAGGGTTTAGCGGGCACTGGGGACACTCACTTGGAGTTACCCAGAGGCAGGCATGGCTAGAATGTACATAGCAGACACAGGCCACTAGGGCCACAGTGGCTCAGCAGCATAGGGTAGAAGGCAGAGCACTGTGGCTAGTGGGGAGCACACTGGACCTGAAGCAAGACTGGGGGCCCCCAAGCAGAATTGTCAGTGGAGTCACCATGAAGAAGCAGTCAGTGGGTTGGAGTGCCTTGAATGGTTACAGGGGCTACACTCAGGCAGGTAGGGGAGGGTCACAAGAGGAGGTGCTGGTCAGGGGCCTCCCAGAGTGGCCCAGCTAGGTACAAGCAATCCTAGCACTCTGGGAGGCTGGGGTAAAAGGACTACTGCAAGTATGAGCCCAGCCTGGGCAACTTACGGGCTTAGCAAGACTCCATGTCAAATGAAAACATAGCCCAGTGCAAACAAAGCTGGTGGATTTGATCCCCAGTACAAAAAAAGAAAGAAAGAAAGAAGAAGAAGAAGAGCCATGGATGTAGTGCCTACCTTGCAAGCCCAAGGTCCTGAGTTCAATCTCCAATACCAAAAAGAAAGGAAGGAAGAAAAGAAAGAAGAAAAAAGCAGCCAAAAGTGCTATGTTCAGGCAGACAACAGGGGCCACACTGCCCAGGGTTGCTCAAGATGGCATGGGCAGTGGTTTGAGGGATTGGGGCCTGTTGATACAGATGGGCTGGCATGCTAAGAGGAGCCATATTCAAGCTGGGTGTAGTGGCATATGCCTGTGATCCCAGCACTCAAGAGACTGGGGCTGAGGCAGGAAGATCAGAATGGAGTTCTAAACCAGCCTGAACTGCATAATGAGACCCTGTCTCAAAAAAAAAAAAAAAAAAAAAAAATTAAGAGGGCCGGCCAGATAGCTCAGCAGACTAAAGCGCCTGCTGAGACAGAGCGCAAGGACCAGGGTTTGACCCTGGCATGCTGTGCCAGCCCTGCCTCTTGGGGCACACTAAGACAGTGATGAGACTGAGAATGGTGGTGCGGGCCTGTAATCCCAGCAGGGGAGGTTGAAAACAGGAGAATCACTATGAGTCCAATCTACATAGCGAGACCTGGAGACCCTGGAGACCCTGTCCTAAATACATTAAAAAAAAAATTAGGAAAGCATAAAATAGAAGAGCCACATCCAGGCATGGCAGTCTCTAGAGCCACACAAGGCCAAAGGGTCACGGGAGCCACAGGGTAGTGCAGTTAGTTGTCACACACGGGAGATAAGTAGGGCCACGCAGTCAGCAGACAGGCGGCAGGCCTGGAGGTCACACCTCTCACAGTGAGTCTCGCAGCACAGCGCAGGCCATCTGCAGTGAAGGAGACACAGCCTGAGTCTGCCTGGCCTAGGTCGCTGAGCACCAAGCGATGCGTGTGGCCCTCGGCATGAATGTGGCACTTGGGTCCAGGCTGCAGCAGGACTCCGCCCTGTGCCCACTCCCCAGCCACACCCTCCTGGGACAGCTCCAGCTGGAAGGTGGCGCTGCCACCCTCGCTGACAGTCACATCCTCCAAAGGCCGCAGAGCACGCAGCTGTCGAGCTGGGGTGAGGAGATGAGAGGAGAAGGACTCGGGCCTCGGTCCTGGACAGAGGTTGTGTGGGCTCATGGGCCCCTGGCCCTGCCCACACCATCCTCAGCAGCCCCATGTAAGGCCCTGACTGCTACAGTTCAGAAGGGATGGAACAGGAGGAAAGGAGCACAACCAGCTAGATTTGACAGGGCACACAGTGTGGATGGTGCAGAAGGGGATGAGGGGTAGTTAAGGGGTTGAGCAGTCTGGGCAAGAAGAGCTGTGACCCTGGAAGAAGCAGAGAGTTCGGGGTCAGACATCATATAGTCTGTGTGCTGTGTGATCTTGGGCAAACTCCTTGAACTATTTACTCAGGTAAATAGCACTGAGACATGAGTTTGCTGTGATGATTAAATTAGAAGATAATATTTATCATCAACAACTATCAAGGTCTATGTTGACATTTTTCACATTATCTCAGTTAGTGTCCTTAATGTCCACAGAGGTAGACAGTAGCCTTGTTTTTAAAGAGACCTGGCTCAGGTCACAGAGCTAAAAGAAGTATCCAGCCGGGCGTGGTGGCGCAGGCCTGTAATCCCAGCACTCGGGCAGCTGAGGCAGGAGGATTGTTGTGAGTTTGAGACCAGCCTGAGCTACAAAGTGAGCTTAAGGCCAGCCTGAGCTGCATAGTGAGACCCTGCCTCAAAAAGACAAAAAAAAAAAAACAAAAAAAGTATCCAGGAGAGGAAGAGTAGGGAGGTGCTCTGTGCCTGCCACCTTTGCTTCTTAAAGGGGCACTTGGACCCTTGGGTGTGTAACTAAAGGACGGGGTGGAGAGTCTTTCTAGAGTATAGTGTATGTTTACAGCAAAACTCACAAATATGAACTGGAATGTAAATCACATGGACTTCTGAGGCAAACAGAAAGTATCAGACAAGGGAAAGTTTTGCTTTGAGTAAGCTGCTGGGTCAGCCAGGGCTAGGACAGCTGGGCCGTTTTCCTCTGCAGCAAGGGGCACTTCGGTGGGGGTCTCAGTGGTTGAGGGCAGCCTGATGGGGCTGTGCCATGGGCAGGTGATGTGTTGGGAAAAGACAGGGCACTCACGCCTCACGCTGAGCCTTGCCAGGGTGCGGTCGTGGTGGCTCTCGCAGCCATAGGTGCCCTGGTCAGTCAGAACAACGCTGTGGATGATGAGGCGGTGGGTGTGGCCCTCCTGAGCCACGGAGAGGCGAGAGGTGAGCGGGAGCGGTTCCCCAGCCCGCATCCAGCGCACGGCCCCTGCAGGGCCAACACGGCTGGTCTCCACCTCGAGACACACATCCTGGCCTTCCTCTGCCCGCACGTCCTGCAGCCTCTGCAGGAACAGCAGCTCTGCTTCTGGTGGGGCGGGGAGAAAGCCATGGAGCCTGGAACCTGAAGCCAAGGGCTGGGAGGCTGGCCCTGCTCCAGCCCAGCACTCTGTCCCAAGGCCCTGAAGTGCAAGGCTGCTACAGCCATGACCAAGAACACTAGTTAGGGATGGAGCCCTTCGTTCTCATTAACACCCAACCTCGAACGTGGAGCCGAGCACTGGAGGTTGTGCTTCCTGCTTGTGCCGTCACAGTTCCTGCATCCTCCAGCTGGCAGCCTCGCACGGTCAATGTCCGGCTTGAGCCATTCTGGGCCACCTCTAGCTGGGGCCCTGGAGTGACAACAGCTCCATTGCGCAGCCAGGTGACATCGGCATCTGGTGGCAAAACTTCACAGCGGAATGTGGCATCGTCGCCCTCATGGACAGTGAGTGGTGTCAGCTCTGAGACCAGCTTTGCTGGTGGTGGTTCTGAGGGTGGGGTCAGGCAGTGAGCTGAGGGTTCTTCCCCTTCTCTCCATCCCCTCCTCAGGGCACAGGCCTCCTCCTCGGTGAGGAATCCTGGAGAAGGCAGCCTCTACCCTCCTCCAAGAACACTGGCATGCAGAGTAGAGCCGCAGCAGGGAGGTGGGGATGGGTATAGGGAAGGGCTCAGAATGACAGGGTGGGCCTTGGGGATGCCACAGCTCAAGAGGTGTGAGGGGTGCACAGTTACCTTCCACAGTGACGAGGAAGATGCGGCTGTCCTGGGGTGTGTCGCACAGGTACTCCCCAGTGTCCCTGCGCCGTGCCCCCTGCACCCGCAACACCTGCCTGGCCCCAGCTTGTTCCAGCTGCACCCGCCCCTGGCTGGCCAGGCGCTCCCCGTCCTTGTACCAGCGCACTGGGCCCCCTGGCCCAGAGAGGAGCACCACCAGCTCCAGGTCCCCGCCTGGGGTGCTTCGAACCCTCGTCTGGGCTGCCTCAGGGGTCACCACCCGCACAGGGTGCTCTGTGGATTCAGAGCTGGGGGTCACTGGGAGACAGGCTCAGGGCACAAGGAGGCAGGGAGGCAGGATGGAAACACTGGGGTAGGGGATAGACTGGTGTGCTAGGAAAGCAGAGGAGATCATGGGCACTCTGAGGGTACGATTCTGCTCAGGCTCTACTCACCAACCACCTGGACAGTGAAGCTAAGGCTGGGTGCCCTGGACGCTGTCCCACACTGGCAGGTGTAGAGGCCTGCATGGGCCAGTTCTGCAGCCTGAATGCAGAGGGCACGGCGGGGTCCCTCGGCCTGGAGCTGCAGGCCCTCGCCTTCCTGCACTGGCCTCCCATTGTGGCTCCAGAAGACGGGTGCAGTTGCTCGGGACAGCTCACAGCTCAGCACCACAGGCTCCCCAGGGGCCACGCAGAGTGGGCTAGGGGCTGCTTCTGGTGCAAGAAACTGCACTGGGGGCTCTGTGCAAAAAAAGGAAAGTGTGAGCCTGTGCCTGCCCTACTACCCCTCCCTGGGCTGGCCAGATGCACCCACCAGCCAGGCTGACATTGAAGGTGACGGCCTCATCATGTGTCTCGCACACATACTCCCCAGCGTCCTCGGGCTGGGCATGGGGCAGGGTGAGAGTGCGGGAGGGGCCCTCAGCACCCAGTTGCAGGGCATCAGATACTTCTACCTCCAGCCCATCCTTGTACCAGCGGACCTGGGACCCAGCTGGAGCCACCTCACAGTGCAGCTCCACACGGCCTGGAGCCCCAAACTGCAGATCCAGGGTGCGGGCTGCCGGGTGTACAATCCTCTCTGGTGGGGCTAGTGGATGGGCAGAGAGAGGCCACGTGGCTTGGGCCAGCAGCCTCTTCCTGCCTCGCCACCACCCATGAGCCTTGGTGAGTGCATACTCAGCTAAGCACACAGTGGCTCTTTCTCAGCTACTCCAGACCATGGCACTTTACAGATAAAGACTCCTTAGAGAGGAGTGACCTGCCCAGCGTCACAACCAAAGTGGTACCTTCCCAAGCCTACCTCCATGTCCCACCCTGTTCCCTGCCTTGCCTCTGATGTAACTTATGGCCACCCAACACACCATCTCTCTCTCTCTCTCTTTTTATTTTTTTAACTAGAATGCAAGCTCCGTGAAGATTGTGAAGATGGTGTCTCACTGGCTCAGCAGTGTGTGCCCAGCATCAAGGGCAGTGGCGAGCAGAGTTGCTTGGTATTTGTTAAGTGAATGACAGAATGAATGGTCCCAAGTGCTGGGCCCCCTCCCAGCATCTGTGGTCGCTGTCCCACCTTGATTTGGGCAGGAATGCTCCCTGATGGCTTAGAACAAGGAGGCGGGAGAGCTGGGGGGTCCTCAAGATGCAGGAAGTAGGGAGGCTGGGGAGGCTGGTCTCTAGGTCTCCTGCTCCTCTGCATCTCTCAGGTCCCCCCAGACACTGCCCACCTGTGACAGTGACAGTGAAGAAGGCCGAGTCGTCTCCAGCATCACACACGAACTCGCCCCCGTCCTCGGGCCGGGCAGCAGGTAGGATGAGGCGGCGGAGGGGCCCATCGCTCTCCAACACCAGGGCCTCGCTCTCTTCCACCTCCAGTCCGTCCCTGTACCAGCGCACCAGGGCATCCTCCCGGGACAGCTCACACATTAGTACCACACACTCCAAGCTCACGGCGATCAAGGTCACCTCATCCTGAGGGTAAATGATCCGCACGGGGGGTTCTGTAGAGGGGGTACCACAGCAAGCTCACTGTTAGGCTCCCTGGAGCTATCTGGCAGTGCAGTCCTGGTCACCCACATGATAGCAGAAGCAATGAGTGTGCCAATAAGTAACAACAGGCCCATAATCTGCTCTCTGAAATCTCTGGGGCCAGTGGCATTATAGAATCCAGAATGCCTTGGGTTCTAGAAATACTGCCATTCTCATCATGTCACACTTCCTCAGCCCCCTCCGCTCCTCATAATCATCACAGTAACGTGGCTGCACTGTAACCTATATTCACCCTAAGCAGGACAAACTGAAAAGTATATTCTTATCTATGTAAATGTACTGCTCTGTTCACCCTCTTGGATCATTAAAGTACAAATGGCTTCAAAGCAGTTAAACTGAAATTACTTTGAATCCTAAACTTACAAAAAGCCTTTTGATTTTGAGTTTTGGGCGACTTCAGAATTGTGGGTAAGAGATGGTTACTATTCCAGAATAGTCTTTAGCACTTCAAACATTCACCCCTTTCCCCCATGACCCCAGGGGGTACGTATTATGTTGTCTCCCCATTTACCAGATGAAAGAACAAGGGTGCGGAGTGAGAAAGCAATTTCCTTAAGGTCACAGCTGGCTACAACTACTCTAGGGCTAGGGGGAAACACCATCTGTCCAAGGGCGGCTCACACTCGACAGGCGGTGATAGGGATTCCAAGCCTAGGCTTGGACTCATTAGTGCTCTGCATCTGTGCTTGGGAGTTGCCAACACCTGTCTGAGAGTTCCCTCGGGATGATACGCGCTGACTCTGTAGCTCTTCTCCGGCGTAGGCACCTCCTCCACAGAAACGGAGCCTCGGCAGTAGTGGCGGTGACCCGGTGCCTTGGGCCCGAGCCTGTCCGTTTCTTCTCTCCCCACCGTTCCCTAGCGTGTCTGGCCCCCTTGTGGTTGGGCTAGGGAACTGCTAGCTTCTGTACCAGAGCACTCTTTTCTCCGGGGCTGCTCATTCCCTCAGATGAGGCCGAATCTGGGTCTGGAAATGCAGACTGGTTCTCCAGAGCCCAGCAAGGCCAGGAGATTGCACAGGGTGGCTGCCTGAGAGAGGGGCGAGGAGGGGGCAAGGCAATAGGGCTGGCTTCTGCACAGCCCAGTGATCTCAGCTTGGTGTGGGTCTTGGATCACCCTGGCCTGCAGCTGGAGAGGTTTATATGAACTTTTAGGTGAAGAGACTGGTGTTTTGTGGGGAGTCCATGTCTGGGCTGGCGTTTGTGTGGTTGTGGCCATTATGTCTGGCCAGGGCTGGGTAAGACAGGGTGAAGATGAGTGGAAACAGAGTATGTGCAGATCTATTCACACTGTGTGTCACTATCTGGGGTGTTGGAAGAGGGTGACAGGACTGCCTGCAGGTCACTCTGTGTGGCCATCCGGGCTCTTCTGTGCCACCTAGAGGTGCCTGAAAAGCTGCCACACATACACACTGTGACTGTGGCCCCAAAATCTCCAACAGAGAACCACTATCATATCCAGGTTCTTCTTCTCTAGAATATTCTCTACCTACCTTACTCCCACGTCCATATATCCCTGGTATCAGCTGTGAAGGCACTTTCTGTTGTCCTGACCATGATAGTGGCTCTAGCCTTGGGATTCCTATGGTGGCCCTCAATTGCCCACTCTTTTTGGGCCCTTTCTAGTGTGTGGTTCTCCTGACACTCTGGAAGTAAGTCAGAGAGTCTGTCTGCATCCTACAGAGTATCCAGGGCCAGGCCAGGGTGGGACTTGACAGGTGACCTCCGAAGGCTCTCTGTTCCTCCCTCACAGTACTTATCACAAGGGGTCACTGTACATTTATTTGCATGTTTATTGGTTTAACAGCAGTTGCAAACTCAGGGTAGGTGAGTAGCTGAAGCAGCGTGAGGAGTAGCAAAATAAAGGAATGGCAGCGAGGATAGGACAGAGGTTAGAGGCCCCATGCTATGGGGCAGCTACTCAGCGCCAGCCGTTCGTCGCCATGGGGGGAAGCGGGCCCAGAGCCGCCGGGTCTTCGACTTTTTCAAGAGGATGCATAACTCCAGATTGTTATCTGAACTGTCCTGACTTTGGTAAGACTCTGCGGGCCAAACAAAACATAGCTGTGGGCTGCACCAGGGTCCCCAGACTGCCTGTTTGTGACCCCTGCGTAACAGCTGCCACTCCAGCTAGACTGGCAGGCAGCTTCCTGAGAACTGAGACAGACTGTGTATAGCACTTACCAGTCACTCCTGACCCCCAGCCCGGTGCCTGGCTGAGACTGTTCAGCGGATGAGTTGGTGTCACACAGCCAGTCCTGGCCTTGGCACTCGGGAGGGGCCCGTTCACTTGAATGAGGGTGCTCTTCCCGGCAGGACCCTCATGCATGCACCTGCAGCCCACATCTCCTTCCTCCCCAGCAGACTCACAAGCAAGGGACAATTCGGCAAGCCCCCCACACACACCTCAGAGCTGCAGACTGTCCTCTGCTGACCCCAGGGAGCTGGCTGGGCCCTTACCTGTGACTGTGACAGTGAAGGAGGCTGACTCATTATCAATTTTACACAAGTACTCGCCGGAGTCCTCCAGCTGGACAGCAGGAAGTACCAAGCGGCGAACGGTGTCCTCCTTCTGCAGAAGCAGTGCTGGACTCTCCACCACCTCCTCACCATCTTTGGTCCAGCGCACCTCAGCCCAGGGCCGGCATAGCTCGCAGGTCAGCACCACGCGCTCCAGGCGCACAGCGGCCACAAACACCTTGCCACTGGGGTACACAATCCACGAGGAGACATCTAGAGGAGAAGAACAGCCACCGCTGGGCATGAAGAGCTATGGCCAGAATACCTGGCTGCCTGACTCAAGCCTGTTCCTTATGACGGAAAGTAGGACACATGTTGAAAAGGGACTTCCATTCTAGAGTTGCTCACAGCTGGGGATACAGTCCCCTGAATAAAGCTGTCACAGTCAGGGAAACACAACCCCAGTCGCCAATGCAGGAGCTCTGTGCTATGCAGGAGCTGCACAGTGCAACCATGTGTCAACCCCAACTTAGAAACACCCCATGCCTTTTGTGTTGTAACAGGGACTGAGAATGAAGGCTAAAATGGGGGCAAGCTCTGGGCCCTGGGTGGAGCTGAGGTCTCCCTCAGGCCTCTTGAGAGCTTTGGAGCCTTCTGATGCCTGAGACCTTCTGCCCTGCGGCAGAAATGCCATCTTCAGGTCCCCCTGACAGAGTCCCAAGAGGATAGAGAATGCAGGGTTTCCCTGCTGCCTGGCTTAGCCAAGACCATGAGCTCACGACAGTGCAGTTTCTGAGTGTGGCTGCCACAGGCAGAGAAGAAAGGCAAGGCTGGAAGGGCTGAGGCATGACTGAGGGCGGGGCATGTGGCTGTGGCTCCCACTGGGCACTGACCGGTGATAGTGACCGTGAAGTAGGCTCGCTCCTCTCCAGCGGCACACTGAAACTCGCCCCCGTCAGAGGGCTGGGCAGCAGGCAGCACCAGGCGGTGATGGGGCCCTTCGTTCTCCAGCATTATGAAGTCGCTCTCCTCTACCTCCTGGCCGTCCTTGTACCAGTGCACGGGGGCATCCTCGCGGTCCACCACACAGGTCAGTATGACACACTCAGAGGTTATGGCATGCACAAACACATGCTCCTGGGGGTCCACGATGTGCACTGGGGGGTCTGCACGGGGAACAGAAAATGATCACACAGATATCCCACCTGCTGGAGGCCCAAATCCAAACTGGCCTTGAGGTGAGCACACAATGCATGGGAGGATACTGGAGGGAGGGACTTGAAGCTGTGCTGGGGAGGAGGTTCAGGGGCAATGACATGGGATCCTGCTGGCATGGTGGTGGAGGGATGAAGGTCACGTGGGACCTGGAGGCCACCCCCATGGTCTCCTAGAGGATGAGAGGAAACTGCGTGGACTTGGGAGGGAGGCGCACAGTGTTCACAGTGGCAGCCACCATTTATCTAGACGGAGGAGGACACTATAACAAGTCCCACTGGCTGAGCTTGCAGTTTCCTCTACAGAGAAGTTATCAGGATGGGCAGGAAGTAGAAGATAATGTAACAGGGCACAACCAGCTGCTGCATGTAGTAGTGCAATGGAGTAGATACTGGCTTAATTCCAAAGATTCAGATGTCAAAACCTTGCTTTCCTCAGATTGATGCTATTGGGGGCACCATGGAGGGGCTTATGAGAGGTCTTCAGCTCGTTGGGGTGGCCCTTGAGCTTCCTGCCACACCCGCCAGAGGCCCAGTGCAACAAGTCCACGCCATCTTGCACTGGAACCTCTAAAACTGTAAGCCAAAAGCTTTTTCCTTGAGAGTTAATTATCTCATATTTGTTACAGTGACAAAAATATGTAGTGAGTTCCTTGTTACTGGATGCATTTATATGGGGGTCATGGGATCTCTTGACAATGGTGATGGAAGCAGAATTTCCATCCAGAGGGAGAAGAGGAGCAGAACCCATGCTCCCAATGTTGTCTTCCCCAAGAATCAGCTTTGCTGAGGAAGGACTCCCTGACTCAGTCCTGAATGCTCTGGCTCTGGGTAAGAATGGGCTATGATGTCTGTTGTCCATGTGATAAGGGGGAAAGGAATCACATTACCTCTCTAAGACTGAGTTACTTGTCTGTTAGCTGAAGACACACTGCCCAAGAGGACTACATGAAACATCTTATTTATGAAGAACCTAACATACTACTAAGCTCAGTGGCCAGTGAATGTTAGCTCCCATTCCTTTTTTCTTTAATTGCTTTTAGTTCTCTTCTACAACCTAGCAAAGGGATTGAGGGGCAAGTATGCTGAAGGGTTTTAGTGCAGTAATGTAAAATCCATATCCTAGCCCTCTTGGCCCCCCCACTTTCCCAACCAGACAGACTAGGGGGGCCGGGGAGATAGTTCATAGAATAAGTGCTTCCCTGACAAGTGCAAGGGCCTGAGTTCAATCCCCAGTTCCAAAAATTAAAAAAAAAAAAAAAAAAGAAAGAAAGAAAATATAGACACACCAGGGTACAGATCTCAATGACTCCCAGAATCAGCATGTTTCCTGACCTTGGACAGTGACACTGAAGAAAGCCGAGACTCCTTCTGTTCTGCACTCAAACTCGCCGCTGTCTTGGACTCTGGCCTCAGGCAGGATTAGATGATGTTTGCGCCCTTCCATCTTCACCACCAGTGACTCGCTCTCCTCTACCTTCTGCCCATCCTTGTACCAGATTCCTGGGAAGTCCACCCGTGAGAGCTCACAGGTAAGCACTACCCTTTCTGAGGTCGTGAAGGTCAATGACATCTTATCCTCAGGACTTAGGATGTGCACCGGGCTCTCTGCATGGAGAGAAGTTGTTACCTGCAGTGTCCTGAGAGTACTCTGCCTCAGGGGGGAATCCCTCTCTGTGGGGCCTGCATTCGGTGTTGGGTGGGTGCTGCCAACACATTTGTTATGCCTTAAAAATGTGTGGCCTTTCCCATGGTTAGGATAGGATCTGAATGCATCCCCACAGGCTCATGGGACAGAGGCTGGGTCCTCAGCGTTACGGTGCTGGGAGCTGGTGGAACCTACAGGTGGAGCTAATTCGTAGGAAATGAGGTCACTCTTGGAACAGATTAATGGAGTTCTTGTAGGATCCGTTAGGTCTTGAGCTAGTGGGTTACTATGCAGCACAGGTAGCCTAGGCCACATGGCTTCTGCACACACAGCTGTTTGCCTTCTTGCTGCTATTTCACATTGTGCCTCAGCCCATGGGAGCCTCACCAGAGGCTGAACTGATGGAGCTGCCCAATCTTGGGATTTCAGTCACTAGAACTGTGAGCTAAAGAAACTTTTTTTAAATAAAGCATCCAAAACTAGGCATTCTGTTATAGTCACAACTTCTTTTTCCAGTGCTGAGATGAAACCTAAGATCTCATAGAAAATGCACTAGAACATCAGCTTATACCCTGACTTTTAAGAGCAGTGGCTTTAGCATGCCTAAGAGTTCCTAGAGAGCCTGCCAAAGCACAGATTCTCAGAGCTACAAGCACGAAGGGGCTAGGATATCTGCACTATAAATCTGTGATGTTGGTGATCCTGGGTCATGTTTTGGAAATGCTGCTCTGGTTGCTATTTCTTCCCCTTGCCTCTGCCTAAAATGCTGCCACCTTAAGGACCCAAGCCTGGGTGTTGCTAGATTTCTTGGTTGATCTTACAAACTCCAGCAACAGAGAGATGGCAAACACCACAATGGTCCTTGAATTTTCTGCCCTCCTGCTCAGAACTTTCTTCTCTGGGATGCCTCATTATTTCTCCTTTGCTGTTTCAACAGAAGGCACAGGGAATTCTAGAGCCAGAGTGCCACAACCCAGTACCACCTCTCAGTAGCTTTGAGCTTGGATAAGTTCCACAGTAAGAGCAGCTATCTTATAGTGCAGTTGAAAGTGTGGTGTTCATTTATGTCAAGTGATCAGGACTGTGTCTGGCATGGAGGAAATTGCTATGACAGTGGTTTTTTTTTTTTGTTGGAACCAGGGATTGAACTCAGGCTATGACAGTGTTGATGGCTAGGCAACAGGGCAGGAAGCAGTCAGGGACTGGAGGCTAGGGTTCCTGTCCCTCAAATGAGATGAGCAATGAGACTAGTTCTTTAAAGCACTGTAGGCAGTTGGGGCAATGATGATGATGAAGCTAACATGGGATGCCCACTATGCTTCATGTGGGTTGACACTGGCCCTTTGGACCGCCAAACCCTCAACCAGCCCATCATGGCGGTAAGATGTGCCTTTCTCTACTAACCCAGAACCTGCTCTGTCTGGTTTTCTGTGTCTTGACCCTGTCCACCCATTTCATTCCCTATCAGCACCAACCTTGGACGGTGAGGGCAGCAGAGTCCTGTACACCAGGGCAGCTGAAGCCAACCAGGGCCCCACTGTCCTGGTGCTTGACGGCTGGCAGGATGAGTTTGTGCTGTAGGCCGTTCTGCTCCTTCCGGTACCGCAGGGCCCCCAGCTCTGCCTGGCCCTCTGGCTCATTCCCCTTGAGCTCTTCCCCATTGAGGAACCAATTGCCCTGGATGATGGTGGAGAGCTTGAGGGAGAAGACAGCATCTTCCCCGTCATATACCTGTACGTCTTCCAGACCTGCCATCAGGCGAGCTGTGGGCACTAAGGTAAACACAAAGTGTAGCTGTCAGAATTTGCAAGGGCAGCAGAGGGCAGGGCTGGCAGACGGAAGGATATAAGAGGATAGAGACTGAGTACCAGGGAAGGGAGGAGATGTGGTGAAAGGGTAGGTCTTAGGGTAGCACCGACAGGCAGGGTCTGGCAGGATTGACTCACCAAGGTGAGCAGAGCCCTGGAACACAATGTGGGGACTGCGGCCATGTTCGCTGACCGTGCAGATGCGGAAGCGGTAGTCACCCTCAGCGGGCATACAGTCTCCTGGCACCTCCACAGCTCCTGCTTTCTCGATGCTAAAGCACTGGATCCAATCTTCGGAGCCAACCTCCTGCCGCTCCAGCCGGTAGATGAAGGAGGTCTCAGGAAGTGGTTCTGGAGGCTTCCAGGTCAGCAGGACAGTGTTCTTGTGGCCCTTGAACATCTCTACCATCTTGGGGGGCCCTGGAGGGCTGTGCTTGATGCCTGAGACAAAAGCCAGGTTTGCATTCAAGCCTCACCCAGCCCCTCATAGCCTTTTCACTCTGTGTCCACGTTGGCAACCCCAGCCCTGGACTCTGGTCCCCCTCCCACCTCGACCTTCCTATCCAAGGGTGGCTCACATTTGACTCTGAGCAGAGTGGATGTGTGGGAGTTGCCCAGGCTAAAGGTGACTTCACCAGCGTCTTCTCTGGTGACCCCAGGAAGGACCAGGGCTTGTATGTGGCCAGAACTGCTCTGGCAGGTGGCTGGCAGCTCCACCCCATCACGGCTCCAGCGCCCCTTGACCCCAGCCTCTTGTGTTTCCACTAGTAGCACAGCGTTCTCTCCCTCAAGGACATCGAGCTTCCGGGGCAGCCTTTTCAGGATGGGCCCTGAGATGTAGATGGAAGTCTATCAGCTTGGTGTCCAAGCTCCTCCTAGCCTTAGCCTCCTCCCGCTGGCCAGCCAACCTTTGACAGTCACATTGGCCACGCTGCGAACCCGGCCCCGCATCTCGCACAGGTAGACACCGTCATCATCTGCTTTTAGCCTGTGGATAATGAGGCGTCTGACAATGCCTTCCTCAATCTGCTCATACTTGCGGCAGGGGAGCAGCCGTTGGTCCTCTCGGAACCAAGCCGTGGGGATGCGGGAGTTGGGCACTTTACACTCCAGCACTGCAATGCCATTCTCCCGGCCAACCACATCCTGCAGGGGCATTGTGAACCGTAGGCGGGGCTCTGCGGAGGAGAGACACAAGAGAAGATTCTGGAAAGGGGCCAGCCTGGTAGGCCTCCTAAGTGCCCAGGAACTCATGCGGTTTCTCTCTCCTCAGGGCTGTGGAGTCTCAGCACAATCACCAGAAGTGATAGAAGAGGGCCTAACTCCTCACTGGGAGGGACACCCAGTAGCCACATCGTGTTACTTTATTTTTGTTTTGGATACAGGGTCTCATTATGTAGTTCGGACTCATAGTGCTCCTCTTGTCTCAGCCTCCCAGCACCGAGATTACAGGCGTGGGCCACCATGCCCAGTTCCAGGGCTCACATGGCATGTGGTACAAAGGGATCAAACTTGGGATTCTGCGTTTGCCAGGCAGGCACTTAGACCACTGAACTATCTCCCCAGTCCCATCATGTCACTCTGATGAACAAGTCCATTTTGATGTTCCTTTGCCTCAGTTTCCTTACTTGCAAAATGAAGAAGTAAAGGGGAGGGGCCAGACCAGATGACTGATTCTTCAAACAGTTCCCTGGACCTCTCCAAGGCATTTCAGAAATTCTGCAAGGATCTGAGTTGGTTTTCATTCTTAATGTACTCTAACCATTTTCAAAACTGTATTTCAAAATTAAGGGGGCCAGGCAGATAGCTCAGTAGAATAAGCGCTTGCCTGGCAAGTGCAAGGGCCTGAGTTCAATCCCTGGTTCTGCCAAAAAAAAAAATCAAAATGAAGAAATATAGCCTTGCAAACAAGCAGAAGGCTAACTTGGACTGCTGGAGAAGCTAAGCTCTGCAAAGTTCCTCGGGCTTTTCTTGCTGGAGCCCAGATCAGTCAGGCAAGTCTAGGCACAGCAAGTTGTGCTAGTGAGGCCACCATTGCAGTCCAGGTGCCACATGCTTGACTGCCTGCCCGGCAGGGATCAAAAGAATTTGTCAACATTTTTTCCTCTGAGGGAGAAAGTTGGGCACTAACTAGTGAATGTGTAATCTCTCAAAAGTTGTGATGAAATTCTGTGGTAGAGAGCTTTCACTAACGTTGGGCTTTGGGGTGTGTTTCGTTTTGTCCACATTTTCTGTTTATGGATAATGTAAGCATTATGTCACTGGTGACTCAACTTTGAATATGCTTGCTCTCCTTTAAAACGTGAGGAAGAGTTTAAATGAAAGAAATTCAGGGCTGGGGAGATAGCTCAGTGGAATAAGCCCTTCCCTGGCAAGCATAAGGGCCTGAGTTCAATTCCTGGTTCCACCAAAAAAAAAGAAAGAAATTCAAAGAGGCCAGGGAGATAGCTCAGTAGAATAAGTGCTTGCCTGGCAAGTGCAGAGCATGAGTTTCAGCTCCCTTCAGGCAATTTAGCAAGACCTCATCTCCAAATAAAAAGGGCTAGAAATGTAGGTCAACGCAATGAACCTGGGTTCAATGCCCAAAAGAAAAAAAAAAAAAATTGCAGGCCTTTTTTCCTTCCTCAGGCCTACTTCTCCTGTGAACGCCTTTATTCGTTTTCTCACTACGAATAAAGCCTGCATTCCAGACGTGTGTGTTCCATATAACAGCCCCATTATTCTCACTGACTGGTGTTATACGTTATAAATTTAGATTTAGAAATTTATACTCATACGATGTTTGGGTGTGTTTGTGGCACTGGGGATTGAACCGAGGGGTGCTCTACCACTGAATTACATCTCCAACCAATTTTCTTTTTTGAGACAAGGGCTCCCTAAGTTGCCAAGTTGGCCTCAACTTGTGTCGCTCCTGCCTCAGCCTTTCAAATTAAAACTCCCATTTATCTGCCTTACACATTGGGGCTGCAGCTAGGAATTCAACAGGGGAAGAAATGGGGCTCCACCTGCAAAGGTTGAAAACCACTAGATGCCAAAGAAAGGCCGAGGACGCACTCACTACCTTTGACCTGCAGCTGCACAGCACTGAGCGTCTGGCCCGCAGAGTTGCGCGCAGCGCACACGTAGAGCCCGCGGTCATTGGCCTGGCAGTAGAGCACCTTGAGCACAAAGCCGCCGTCGCGGTCGCGGTACATGAGGCGGCGGCGGTCGGGGAGCAGCGGGCGGCCCTCCCAGTGCCACTCGATCTCGGGCTCGGGCTTGCCCATCACGTAGCAGCGGAACTTGGCGTGCTTGCCCTCGTTCACCCAGAAGGTCTTGGGCGCACATTTCTGTGGCTCCACCACGGGCGTGGGGGCCTCGTCCGTGTCCTCGGGAGAGCTCTCGGGGGGCTGCTGCACCTGGAGCAGGGCGCCAGCCTGTGCGTGGCCGTGCGCGTTGCGGGCGTGGCACACGAAGACGCCCGAGTCCGGCAGCCGCGCCGCCAGGATGCGCAGCGCCAGGCTGGTGCCCGGGCCACCTGCGGCTCCAGGCTCCAGCGCGAAGTGGCTGTGGTCCCATACCTCGTCCAGGGCCATCCCGTCCTTCTCCCAGTACAGGGTGGGCTCGGGAAACCCCCCCACCCTGCACGTCAGCACCACCTCGGTCCCCCGCAGCACCCACTGGGACCGGGGCCCCGTCAGGAACACCGGGGCACTCTCCTTGCTGCCCGGCGGCGGCGGCATCGGACGCTCCGCGGGCCGGGTCTCGGGCTGCGGCTCCGGGGCCGGCGGCTCGAGCACTGTGACGGCGGCCGCCGCGTAGGCCTCGCCGGCTGCGTTGCGCGCGCGGCACACATAGACCCCGGCGTCGGTGGGCAGCGCGCGGCTCAGCAGCAGGCAGTGCTCGGCGCCGTCCGCCGGGAAACTCAGGCGCTCCGAGGCCGCCAGCGGCTGCCCGCCCTTCTCCCACACGACAGTGGGCGGCGGCTCCCCCAGGACCACGCACTTGAGCTCGGCCTCAGCGCCACTCACCACCCGCACGGGCCGCGGGAAGCGCAGGAAGCACGGGGGGCTCCCCTGGTCCCCAGATCCCGGCTTCATCGCGGCTGGTGCAGATGGGGCGCCGCGGCGCGGGGGTAAGGCGGGCGGCGGAGTGGCAAGGGTGGCCGCACTGGGGAGCTCTCCCTGGCCGTCCCTTCCCGGCTTGCCTTCTTACCCTCGGCCTGGAACAGCAGGGCGGCGGAGATTCCTGGGCCCGGAGCCCGGAGCGCAGGGGGCAGACTTCCTGTTTGCCTTTCCTGCAAGGGGCCCTCGTCTCCTCTGCCCGAGGCCTGGCTTCCTGCTCCAGGAGCCTCTCTTCCCAGCCCCCTCCCACAGCCCTGGCCTCTCTCCCCTCCTCCCTCCCACTTCCAGCCGCCAGGTCCTCGACCGACAGCCTGGCTTGGGCCTGAGTGGCAGAGGCGCCTGCAGCTGCCAATCCCCAAAATATTCTCTGATGACACAGCTGGAGGATAGGAGCCCAGTCTGGCTTCTCTAGGCTAAGTATAGAGCAGGCAAGGGACCACCTGCCCCCGACCAGAGCCCCAGTTCTAGCCCTGGCCCTTCCCCCACGCTGGCCCAGCAGCTGCTTGACTGAAGGGGGCCCCAGAGGGTCTGAGGGGGTTGGATGCATTCTGTCTTCAGACAAATGACACTTTCAGAAGCTGGCCAACCTTAGCTCTCTGGCTCCTCTATCTCCTGATGTCATCTCTGTTGGATGCTGGCACGTGAAACGCTGTGTGTGTATGCACGTGTGCATTGTGTGCCCACACACTCTTGTGTGTAGGAAAAGGCATATGCTTGGATGCATAGATCAGGTCACTTGGGGTGAATGCCCTCTCTGCCCCTCCCCCACATTCTTGTCGAGAGTGGGAGATAAGGCTCAGGGCCACAGACATCTGCGTCAGAGATAGGAGGTCTCAATGTCATGGATAGGGGCAACTGGGACTGCAAGGCGTGGGAAGGACTGAGGAAGACCAGGGTGAGAAGAGTAGAAGAGGGCGGGTGGTAGGATGGGGAGGGCAGAGTGGAGAGGCCCTGGGCAGACCCTGGAAGAAGGGGCACAGGGCAGGGTGTGGGTTCCCTATTGGCAAGGCCAGGTGAGCTATGGTGCCTTGGCTGCGCCTGCTGCTACTTTTGCTGTTGGTCCCTCAGGGCAGTCATGGCTGCCACGGGATGGAGCTTGACAGAGAGCTGGTCCTGGCCAAGGTGAAGGCGCTGTTCCTGGATGCCTTGGGTCCCCCAGCAGTGACTGGGGAAGGTGAGGTTCCTGGAGTCAGGCGGCTACCCCGAAGACACACTGCAGGGGGCTTCATCCACAGGAGCTCAGAGCAGCAGGAGGAGGATGTCTCCCAGGCCATCCTTTTCCCAGCCACAGGTAAAGAGGGTGGGGATCAGGCGCGGTGACTTTGGGAAGCAGCTTGGGAGCCAGGCTGACCTGAGTTTGAATCCTGGTCCTGTCACTCGATTGACTTCGCAACAGTAGGCCACTTACTAAGCTTCCCCAGGGTCTCCGTCTCCGCATCTGTCTAATGGGTGGCAGTGCTTTCAGGATTGAGTGAACCCTAAACCTGGAGTGACTGGCACATGGAAGGCCTTTGAGAGACCAGGGTCTCTAGAGACAGAGCCCCTTACTTCAAACCCTGTAGGTGAAACTTAAGAAGATGCCAAGGATGCTGGAAAACACTTAGTTGGGAAACACATACCTTCTCTTGCATTCTTGTCTTCTTTACATGCTTCACTGCCTTCCAGCACCTGGATGAATAAAGCCTTCCTCTGGGTTGACTTTCTCCCCATCTGGCCCACCTTTCTCTTAAGAGGTGACTCCATGCCTCCTTTGCTTCAACCCCTGAGCAGCAGTTTGGGGAAGGAATGGCTTTGGGATCAGGTCTGGCCACTTAGCAGTAGAATGTTGCTTCATCTTTTAAGCCTCAGTTGCTTATCTGCAAAACAAACTGGCTGTTAGGAATTATAAATGAGAAGCCGTGTGATATTGTAGCTGCAGTGGCCAGTCCTTTGATCGAGGCTGGCCCATGATCGTTAGTTAGAGTGTAGTCCACAAATAAGTCAGGGCGAAAGGGCCAGCTGCACTTTCTCGGGAAGGATTGTGCTTTATTCTGAGTTATAGCTTTTTCTTCCTACCCCATTTTCCCCTTTTGTTCTCCTCCTCCTTTTCCCTTTCTTCCTTTTCCTCTTCTTCTTTTGGGTGTGTGTTAAGCTGCCTTTTAAAAGTGGAATTATTTTAAATCATTTATCATGTACTGTTTTTGATGTGTCAGAAGACAGCAGTAATATAGCAGCTATATACACAGCATTCAAGATGCCACTTCACACTCTGGTGAACAAAAGTTTAACAGTTCAAGTGCTGGTGAAGGGAGAGTGACTTTGACACACTGCTGTTTGGAATATTAATTGGTAAAAATGCTTCAGAGAGAAGTTGGCAACATTTTGTAATTTTTAGGTGCTTTAATGATGACATGTGGGGCTGTGGAGATGGCTCAGCAGCGTAAGCGCTTCCCTGGCAAGTGCAAGGACCTGAGTTCCATCCCCAGTTTTGCCAAAAAAAAGTGGGGGTACAATTTAAAAAAATAAAATAAAAATAATAAAAAAAAAAAAGAAGGCCAGGGAGATGGCTCAGTAGAATAAGCGCTTGCTTGGCAAGCACAAGAGCCTGAGTTCAATCCCCGATTCTGCCAAAGAAAAAAAAAAATGACAATGTGAAAAACTGGGAATGCTATGTCAGCTCTCCTGACTTGGGACGGTACCCAGGTCTGGCAGGGCACTCCGCAGAGGTGTGGCGCATCCTTAGTCCTCTACGCCAGCCACATCCCTCCTGTGCAGGTGGGTGTGCTTGGATTCTGCAAGTCAGCATTCTCTTCTCCCTTCCTGTCTGTCCCCTGCAGGTGCCAGCTGTGAGGACGAGGCAGCTGCTGGAGGCCTGGTCCAGGAGGCTGACCAGGGTCTCTTTACATATATGTTCCAGCCATCCCAGCACTTGCGCAGCCGCCAGGTGATTTCGGCACAACTGTGGTTCCACACTGGACTGGACAAAAGGAGCTTAGCATCCTCCAATAGCTCAGGGTCCCTGCTAGAGCTACTGGTCCTATCGTCAGGGGGTCCCGTGGCTGTGCCCATCTCCTTTGGCCAGGCACCCCCACGTTGGGCAGTGCTACGGCTGGCCACTTCTGCTCTCCCTTTACTGACCCACCCTATCCTGGTGCTATTGCTGCGCTGTCCACTCTGTTCCTGCTCGGCCCAGCCTGAGGCCACACCCTTTCTCGTGGCCCACACTCGGGCCAGACCATCCACTGGAGGGGAAAGAGCCCGGCGTTCAACTCCCCCAGTGCCCTGGCCTTGGTCTCCTGCTGCCCTGCGCCTGCTGCAGAGACCTCCAGAGGAGCCCACTGCCCATGCCTACTGCCACAGAGCTGCACTCAACATCTCCTTCCAGGAGTTGGGCTGGGACCACTGGATCGTACACCCTCCCAGTTTCATCTTCCACTACTGCCATGGTGGCTGTGGGCTGCCCACACCACCAGACCTGCTCCAGCCAGTCCCGGGAGCCCCCCCAACCTCTGTCCAGCACCTAACTCTGGTGCCAGGAGCCCAGCCCTGCTGTGCTGCCCTCTTGGGGACCATGAGGCCCCTACACGTTCGCACCACCACAGATGGAGGCTACTCTTTCAAGTATGAGACAGTACCGAATCTTCTCACACAACACTGTGCTTGTATCTAAACGGGTCATGATTCCTTGAGGGCCCTGCCAAACACCTGCTGTCATCAGCCAAGAGGAAGGAAGAGTGTGGAAAGTTGGTAGCTCCCTCTCCCTCTTCAACTTTTCTGCCTGAGGGCTCCCCTCCCCATTCTACTCCTGTCCTGTGGGTGACATGTGACAATAAAGAACACTGTGCATACAACTGGCATTCTCAGGCTTCTCTGACATGGCATTTCACCGGTGTGGGGCCCTAGAAGCTATGGGATTCTGGGATTTTGGGTTCCTTTGTTGTACTTTACCTCAAAGATCTGGGGCCTCAGAGTGGTAACTGGTTGTGTATTTGCTGGAAAACAGAAGATGTGTTCCTGGCTCCTTGGCTAGCTACTCTGGAGGCAGAATTGGCCCCAGACAAGGAGATCCTGACATGTCAATCAGACTGCCTACCCTGCCACCCGAAACAGAAATCACTGCATTTGGTGTCACCATTCAAGGTGGCCATGAGCCCCCTCTCCTCTGCCATTGCAGATGGACGCTTAGCTCCAGGACAGGGAACCAGGGATTGAACACAGGCCCTTGCATTTGCCAGGGAAGTGCTTATTCTACTGAGCCATCTCCCTGGCCCTGGGACAGGGGATTCTTAGCCTAGCCAGAGTCTGTGTTCTTTGAAGCCCCACCAAGACAAGTGTTCAGAACTGGTCACTTCCTGCACTGGGGACCCTCAGGAGTTTGGAGGAGAAGAAAGGGATGAGTTATAAACTGGTAGCTTGAGAAAGAAATTGACAAGGTCAGAGGATTGCTGTCCTGTTAAGTTCAGGTCACCAGAGTGAAGATGGGAAATTTCAGTTCGCTGCAGGTCCCAGGACTGCTCAGAATCCATGGTTGGCTCTTAAAGCAGACTCACAGTCTGGGTCTCACCGAACTAGGGCCCTTACTCTGGAAATCTTTGGGTCCCCTGATGTTCCTGCATATCTTTACACAGCCCCTGAACTAAGTACTGAACATCAGAAGGGTGGAAAGACAGACCACTGCTGGGGAAACGTGTGGTCCTTTGTGAATTTGCTCACACAGGGTGTGGGGCTAAGCAGTCCTTTTCCCAGTTGCTTCCTGTCTGTCTGTTTTACCTACAGAATTGGGCATCAATTATCTGGCCTCCCTCCTGCTTGTGTCATGCTCCTTATAATCCCCTCCTCCTTCATATACTTTGCCCCAGCCATGCTCCATGGTCTATGCTGATTAATTCCATCCTCTGTCTCTGGTGCATGTGCAGGCGTGTGTGTGTGTGTGTGTGTGTGTGTGTGTGTGTGTGTGTGTGTGTAGGGGCAGAGCTGAGATGTTCAGTTCATCATCCTGAAACTTGAGAGGGCTGTTTTATTTGTTCTTTTTTCAGGTATTTGGTACAGGGTCTCACTAAACAGCTCAGACTGATAGTGATCCTCCTGTTTTCAGCCTCCCCAGAGATTACAGGCATGCACCACCACATGAGGACTCAGTGACTGGCTTAGTACATCCTAGGGGCGGGGCCAGTGCAGCCTGTGGTGCTAGGGATTGAACCTAGGTCCCTATGCTTGCCTAAGCAGGTGCTTAGTCTGCTGAGCTATCTTGCTGGCCCCTATATATTTGTTTTAGTAGATTTGTAAAAGGCGCCTTTCTACCAACCCAGCACGATGGGGGGAGGGGCCGAAGAAAGAATCCCAATAAGTCACACTCATGTTAACACCCTTTGCCCATCCAGAAATCCTGAAGGAGCCATTATTTCTTTTTTTTTTCTTTTTTTTTTTTTTTTTTTTTTTGTCTTTTTGAGACAGGGTCTCGCTATGCAGTTCAGGCTGGCTTTAAGCTCACTTTGTAGCTCAGGCTGGTCTCAAACTCACAACAATCCTCCTGCCTCAGCCTCCGAGTGCTAGGATTACAGGCTTGCGCCACCACGCCCGGCCAAGCCATTATTTCTTGAAGCACAGGGACACTGCAGGGTGGTTATGTGCGGTATACTCTCAAACAAGCCCTGGACTCTGTTCTTGTTGAATCCCCTAGAAAGCTGCTGCTGCTAGCCTCTGGGTTGCTTCCACTCACAGTCTGACTTTTTTTTTTTTTTTTGCTGTACCAGGGATTGAATTCAGGACCCTGCACTTGCCCGCAAGTGCTTATTCTATTGAACTATCTCCCCGGGCCCACAATCTAGAGTCTTCCATCGCCTTGTCTGAGTGCTCTAGAGGTCCTTACTCAGGCTGTAGAGTAGGAGAGAACCATGGGGAGTGGGCTTCCTCAAGGCTGTCCAGGTTCCCTTGTTCCCTGTCTAGTGTCCTGGCCAGGTCTTCCCTGCCTAGAGAGAGGCCTTTCTTCAAGGACTTCAGTGTTCCTAAGAGGCCCAGATTCCTCATTTTTCCTTCTGCCCTGCCTCCCCCACACCCTGGGTCTGTGTGCTGTCCAGCTGTTCCCTGTCCAGGGAGGTGGAGGAGCTTAGGAATGAGGATACTGTTCAGGGACACAGGATTCTTTAGTTAGTCAGATGATCAGTGTTGCAAATAAACAGGTTTCACATGAATAGATGAAGAAAAGTGAGTATAACATCCTAAATGTTTCACATCAGATGCATTTATTTTAAAGGAGAGTTCTTTCTGAAGTAATTCTGTCTCTCCTCTCTTCTTTCTTCTCTCTCTCCCTGATATTATGGTGATGGTAAAAAGCAGTGTAAGCTGGGCATGGTGGTGCATGCCTATAATGCCAGCACTTGGGAAGCTGAGGCAGGAGGATTGTTGTGAGTTCGAGACCAGCCTGAGCTACAAAGTGAGTTTGAGGCCAGCCTGAACTGCACAGTGAGACCCTGTCTCCAAAAAAAAGACAAAAAAAAAAAAAAAAGCAGTGTAGTGGATCTTTTTTAAAGTGTCTGTGTATCAATTTACAACTTCTCGATTTTAGTTCATACCCTGAGATTTTTCATGTTGGGAATTTCACTGCTCTGTGAAATCTAAAAAATCCCAAAGACAGGAGTCCTGAGTCTGGGCCACCCCTTTCAAGGATCCTTGAGTTATTATATTCTGTTAACTTGGCAAATCAGAAAACCGTGTCCCTCTCTGAGAGTGGCCCGATGGTGTTTATTTATTTTTATTTATTTATTTATTACATACAAATTATACTTGGCACTTTAATAACATACTACAAGGTCTTCAGTACACTCTGATGTGGCATGGTATACTGTGATAATGGAGAAATAACAGAATTTTCTAATAACCAATTGCTTTTTTTTTCATAGATAGATCCATAAGGGGGTCCTGGTAAGGCAGGGAAAAAAATCCCCTGCAACACAATAATAAACCAAGTCTGAAATTCTGATAGCATCCTCCAGTGAAAGCTAGTTGAACAGGTTCTTGCATTAACTCAAACTCCGGCACTATCTACTTGTTGTATTTGGAGAATGCGTTTTATAAATAGTTGTACAGAACGAGACCATTATAAACAGGAGGCAGCAATGTCATGGCTGTGCCAGTGGTATTTAATGATACATTTTTGTCCATGCTTTGAACCATGAGACCACCAACAAACTTCAACTATGTTTTGTTCCCACTGCTAATTATTAGGAACACTCTATAAATTCTCTTAGTTCAGAATGAATTTAAGGTGCCAGGGAAATGGCTCAGTGGAATAAGCACTTTCCTGGCAAGCATAAGGGCCCGAGTTCAATTTTCGGTTCTGCAAAAAAAAAAAAAAAGAATGAATTTAAACATAAAACTCAAACTTATTAAGACAATTAGCTAATTAATTAATGGCTCATTGCTCTTGACAAGCCCTCAGATATAGCTGGTTTAGGGTATGTCCTGATTCTAGGCTTAGAAGTTGGTACAGGAAGCATCCATAGGCTCTACTTTCTATGGGTTGGCTCCATCCAAGGTCCATGGTGTCTCTGGATAGCTTGACTCAGGCCAAGGAGATGGCTCAGTGGAATAAGTTCTTCCCTGGCAAGTGCAAGGGACTGAGTTCAATCCCTGGTTTTGTCAAAAAGAAAAAAAAAAATTACTCAGTGTGGGTCTTGATGTCCTGATGAGAGCTGGCCAAGATTACGTGTTCTAGCCTGGGAGCCAGGAGCTGAAAGCACTGAATCAGGCAGTTTTATGTCACTATGATAACAGAACAGCTGGGTCTCACAGTTTTGGAGGTTCACAGTTGAAGATCAGGCAGACCCCATTGGCTTTGGGGGGTGGAGAAGGGGGGCAGGGATGATGGTGTGTCCTGGCAAGAGCACCTGTGAAGATGAGTGCTCATATTTTGAGCTACAGTAGAGAGAATGTAAGAGGCTGGGTCCCACAGGCCCTCTGAGGGCACACCCTCCATGACCTAATCACTTCCTGCTATGTCCCACCTCTGAAAGGTCTACAGTACTTCCAAATACCATCTAACCTTTAGTTAGATAGGGACTTTTGGGGACACCCAACACCAAGCCACAGCAAATACAAAGAATCAAAGTGAAAAAGGCAATATTCTCAAAGCAAGGGCACTTGCCACAAAAAGGTGAGGTGGGTAAGTACTGCTGGTTCCTCCTCCTAACCACTCTCAAATTTTCTTTTCTTTCTTTTTTTTTTTTTTGAACAGAAGCCACACAGACTGTGTTCCTTCCCTCTTGCTCCCTCCAAGGAAAGAACAAGAAGGATCATCAATGGCAAGTGGCAGCTGTAGTTAAGCAACGCCAAGAGCTGTCTTCACGCTCAGGAAGGAACACTACACTGCCTCCTCCGTGTGGTTTCTGGTACTCTACACGATCAGAGAAACTTCTCTAGTGACATACTATAGAAATGATCCCTGAAAGTATAGCCTTTACAAATTTAAAATGTCTTTTTTTTTTTTTCTTGGCAGAACTGGGGATTGAACTCAGGCCCTTGTGCTTGCCAGGGAAGTGCTTATTCCACCGAGCCATCTCCCCAGCCCTAACTGCTCTCAAATTAAGCCCATTATTTCTACATGGACCCTGTTTTGTAGTTGACTGGACATTTCACAGCTTCCTGAATTAGTCTCAAAGCAGTTACATCCTGTTCCTTTGTCCATCCTCCACGTGGCTGCCATAGGACCTCCCTAAGTGATCATGTCACTTAGGTTTCTTAAAACATCCACAGAGTTCAATTTCCATGGTGGGGTCAAAATAAACAAGTACATAAAAATATATAAATAAACAAATAAAATAAAACTTAAAAGCTCTCCACAATTGGTCCCAAACCATCTTTGTAATTTCATGCCTGTTCTTCCTACCTCACCCTACCCACTATGGCCTGAATGCTAATGTTCCTCCAAAATTCATATGTTGGAACTTAATCCCCAAGATGATGTTCTTTAGTGGTGATTAGATTATGAGACCTCTGCCTTCAAGCATGGGATTAGTGTCCCTAGAAAGGAACTGAAGGAGTATGTCACACATTTCCTTCTGTCCTTCCACCATATGAGGAGGCAGCAACCAGGCACTATTTATGGTAGAGATAGTAGCCCTCACCAGACACTGAATCTACTAGTGTCTTACATTTGGGCTTCCCAACCTTTAGAATTGTCAATAAATGATCATTACTTATCTGAGGCAGTGCTGGAAATGGAATCCAGGACCTTGCACATGCTATACAAATACTCTAACATCAATCTATATCCTAACCCAATTTTGATAATGTCTGAGTCACCCAGCCTAAGCTATAGTGATATGTTGGTTCAGAAACATAAGTGTCCAGGAAAATATTGCTTAAATTTGTTAACTTTATATTGGGTAACAAACATGACCATGGCCAGCTTCCTTGCACAAACACAAATGTGGGTGTCTTCCCCAGAATCATGGAATGAATTAAAGTTTTGTTACAGTAGCAAAGCAGACTAGGACAGTTTAACCATATACACCCAACTCGTGACATGAATCTTGTTCATTCCTCACATACCTCATTATATTCTCAAGCTGCCTTGTCTTTTTTTTTTTTTTTTTGGCGGAATTTGGGATTAGAAATTCAGGCCCCTGTGCTTGCCAGGGAAACACTTATTCAACTGAGCCATCTCCCCGCCCCAAGCTGCCTTGTCTTTAACCTGACTCCTTTCCTCAGGCAACATCACCTCCAGGACACCTTCTGTGACCTTTCCCTTAGTCTCTAGATGGCAAAGTTTTCTGTTCTTTCCCCGCTGGGGCCTGGGCATCTTGTTCTTTCATTTCAATTTTCACAAAAAGGTTGCTTGTGTTTTATTTCATAAGCAACATATAGTTACATCCATTAGAGATCATGAATTAGCAGTTGAGTGTAGCGACCTTGCACTTGTGCTTGTCTTGCCCTTGAGACAGATTGGAATGAGGAACCCCCCCCCCCCAGTGGAAGCCCTGGGGCTAGTGATGGCTGTAGTGCTCTCAAGGCCAGGTAAGACCTGCCTGGGGTGGTCAGGCATCTGGGAAAACAGCAGTTTCCTCATTGCTCCCATCTCATCTTTGTCTTTGTCCTTGCAAGAATGCTTTGTTCTTGCTTGCCCACCTTCTGCCCTTGAGCATTGTCTTTGACTCAAATACAATGAATATTTACCACGGTTTTGGGTACCTTGTGGCCTTTAGTTTCCAGAGAACAACTGGTCACCCCAGATCACTGCCTGCACCTCTATTTTGTCTCTTGTTTTTCTTCTTACCTTACACTTGGTAGGAGACGGAGGATTCCCAGCAGGGGTCTCCAATAATTGCTTCTGTGGAAGGGGTCTCCAATATACATCTTGACAGTAAAGGTTCAAGTATTGAAGATAAAATAGAAGTTTCCCTTGATCATTACTGATTCGCGTTCCTTCCACAGAGGCAAGTGACCTGCCAGGCACACTTCTGAGTTTCTATATGTACTTATATATGTCTTAGAAAGTCCTCTTCCCCTACAAATAATAGCATGCCATACGTATGGAGTTCCAACTTTATATTTTAGGAGATTTTTAAACTTTATTTTCTAGTCTTTTTGTTCCTTTAATCCCTTTTAGTAATCGCACACCATTGCATTCCCATCCTCTTTTATTTTGAGAAAGGATCTCATTAAGTCACTAAATTATCTAGGCTTGGTTTGAATTTGTAGTTTTCCTTCCTCAGCCTCCCAGAGTGCTAAGATTACAGGTGTGTGCCAATTTTATTATTATTATTTATTTTATTTATTTTTTATTTTATTTTATTTTTTTTTGTCTTTTTGAGACAGGGTCTCACTATGCAGTTCAGGCTGGCCTTAAGCTCACTTTGTAGCTCAGGCTAGTCTCGAACTCACAACAATCCTCTTGCCTCAGCCTCCTGAGTGCTGGGATTACAGGCCTGCGCCATCACGCCCGGCTTATTTTATTTTTTTGACAGTACCAGGGATTGAATTCAGGACCTTGCACTTGCCTGGCAGGTGCTTATGCCACTGAGCCATATCCCCAAGCCCCTAATTTTATTATTTATGTATGAATGTTAATACAATAATAGCACATATGCCAAGCACATTGCAAATAAAAGTTCATAACAATCGTATTCATTACACAGATAGGGAAACTAAGGCATGGCAACATTAAATAATTATCTTGAGTCACATCCCTGATAAGGAATGAAGTCAGGACTTAAGAACCGGAAGTCTAGTTCAGGAGTCTGCGCACTACCCTGGCATTACTTTTCTCTCCCTGTTCTTCAAACAGGCTTCCGGGGAAGATGAGACTGTTCATGCCTATCAGCGGAGAGGGCATCCTGGCCCCAGGACCGCTCCTAAAAGCGGCAATCACTTTTAATCTCTGAAATTTCAGGTCCTTTTAATGTGTTTTCCTTCCCCCTTATTTCCTTCTTGTCCTACTTTTTAATGTGAACAAATTTACTGAAATCTTTGCGCACTGTTGGTTTAGCTTCTTATTCTCACAGTGGATTTGTTTTTCTTCATACTGACATTTCCTTTTTATTGTTTATGCCCAAGGAGCTCTGTAGGTAATGCTTTCTGAGTCTCTGCCTACCTTTATTTTTACTCTTGAGTGATGGTCGGGCTGTGCATGCAGTTTTATGTTCAAAGATATTTTTACTTTGAACTTCTCTCTTTTCCCTTCTTGTACCTTACAGTATTTGGTGAGAGATTTCATGTAGATATTAATCTCATCTTTATAGTTCATTTACTTCAGTGGTGGCCAACCGATGGCACGTGTGTTGTTTTTCTTTTAAGACAAAAGATGTTAATTTATGGGTTGATTTTTCTAAAGTAAAACCTCAGTTTTCAGCCTTAATTGCAGTATCAACATTTTTATAATAAATAAGTGGGCTTGGGGCTGCAGCTTGGGCACTCATCTCTAAAAGGGTCACCATCACTGGTCTAGTTTTTGCCATGCCTCATCAGACGGGTTTTGTGGTTTTTCTCCTTTACTTAATTTGCATCACAATATAGCTACAAATTAGTAACTAATCCCATGGAAATTGAACACGGGAGCCCTTTCACCAAACCATGTCCCTAGTGTGCACCCCCCCTCCATGTGGGTATGAGAGAAAAAGGGGGGAGAGAGGGAGAGAGAGATCCCTAGTGTGTGCCCCCCATTACACTCAGCTCTTGTTTGGCCTTTGATGGGTCCTTTCAAATTGCAGTTCTGGGCTGGTTCCACGAAGCTAGCTCCTTTGACTAAGCCCCTGCTTAGGCAAGCACAGGGACAGGATTCCGTCCTGCACCACATTCCACATTCCGCACTGGCCCCAGGCCTTGAGGAGCTGAGCCAGCTACCAAGTCCCAGAGTGGTGGTGCACAGCTGTAATCCTAGTGCTGTGGAGGCTGAAAACAGGAGGATTAGCTACAGGTTCTAGGTGTGTGAGACTCCTGTACCAAATATATTAAAAAAAAAATACAGTTCCATGATTTTTTTCTTTCCTTTTCTGTTTTTGCCATGTACTGCAGGCTGGCTTTGAACTTGCTTATGGAGCCCAGGCTAGCCTCAAACCCACAAGGATACTCCTGCCTTAGCCTCCCAAGTGCTGGGATTATAGGCATGGGCCTATAATCCCACCCCTGACCAGTTCCATGGTTTCCTTCAATTCTGGGTCATTTTCTTCTTTTATTCATTTGAATATAAGTCCTCTCATGGTTTTCCATTTTCTTTTTTTTTTTTTTTTTTTTTTTTTTTTTTTTTTTTTTTTTT